>PVIR01039640.1:0-13822 GCA_004026965.1 Petromus typicus
ATGATGACAAAAGTATCTCATAGGTCAATATGCCCATCTATATTCACCAGAAGTAGTTATTTCCTCTTTTTTCTTCCTTCCTTCCTTCCTTTCTTTTTCCTTCTTTCTTTATTTTTTTCTTTCTTTCATTCAGCACTGGTAAATGAACCCAAGGTCTCTCACATGATAGGCAAGTGCTCTACCACTGACCAACATCCCCATTGTTCTTTTTGGAAACAAATTCTAATTTTGTGTTGGGTCTCACCAAACAACTCAGAACACCCTCACAAGTGTGACAAGCTTGCTTGAGCCTTCTCACTAGCTGTGACTATAGGAGAAGTATGGAGCACTTCCACAGAAGTGGAAATGTGTTTATATGTCACATAAATGGACCCCACAGACATAGTGGATCCACCCTAATGATAAGAGTGTAGAATCTAGGAGAGATATTATCTAAATTCCCTACACTAATGCTCACATTGTAGCCAACGCAGGCTTTGCCGATCATCCATGCATCTTTGCCATCTAACCTAACATCTCAGTGTGAGAACCCTCCTCTCCTTCCCCGCTTGCTGCCTCACCTGCAGCAGCTTCTGGGCTGAGCCCTGACACTTTGCCTCCAGTTCCAGGATGTGGCTCTTGATCTCATCGCTCTTCTGCTCCAGGATGGCCTCACTCGCCCTCAGTCTGCTCAGTGTCTGCTCTTCTTCCTTCTCCAGCCTCCACAGATGGGACTGCTCCTCCTCGTGCAGAAACGTGTGGAGATTTTTAAAGTCCGACCTGATTTTTTGTCTCCAAAGCTCAATCTTGTCCTAGAATAAAAAATGTATGTCAAAAGTGTCAGAGATTGTAACAAAAAAGTAAGGAAACAAATTTTATATATATGGGGGGGGTGGTAGGGTGGGTGGGGCTATGGGAAAAAATGAGAATTAAGTTGTGTCTTATACTGGTACAAATCCCCATTATGGAGTGCAATCATGATGTGTATATTTAATGTACCAATAAAGATAATTAAAAAAAAAAGTGTCAGCAACTGGTATCCATAATGAATGAAGAATTAACAAAACATGATACTAGGTAATGGCATGTAACCCAACCTGAAACAGTGAAAACCTGACCCCACGTCACAAAAATGCTTTGTCATTCATTAGAAAGAGAAAACAAATTTTATCTGGAATGTGAGCAGTAACTCTGAGTTGCAGAAATTTCTTAAAGCAGTAAATGGTAAAGAGTTTCTGTAAAAATGTATTTAAGACAACCTTTCAGGTAGAAAAGTCTGGTTCAGGAGGTGGCCCTCAGCTGCTATGGAAATCTGGAGTTCAACTTCCACACGTAAAGGAGGCAAGAGGTGGAAGGTCTCTGACAAAGAAGAGTAGATCCCTGATCTGAAGACTCAGACTGCCAGCAACGGGCTCCAGAGATATAACTAAAAAGGACTGTGTGTCTGACACACTGAACCTGGCAAGTCATGGATATAGACTATTTCCTGAGTGCTTTCAAAAGCAGTTTCTACACCTGCAAATATAGAGCTAGACTCTGTCTGCACTTTTGGTTTTAAGTACTTGGGCCTAGTGCAGTGAGAAAAAAACAAACAAAAAAACCCCACAACATTTTGTACTTTGTCCCAATCATACATTTCTGAAAACACTAGAATAAAAACCCTCATGTTCAATGAATCAGATTCTTACCTTCCACTCAGCTATCTGTGTTGTTATGGACACTTTCTGGTTCAAACATTCTTCTTGAAGTGATCTCAAATTTCTGGCAGCTTTCTCCAGCTTCTCCTGAAGGAAAAAACTGGATGAGAAAAGTGTATGAATTTGATTCATTAGATGACTAATAGAAATCTCAGCTCTTTAATCTGTATTTTTAAAAAAAGTGAGTATTTACTGAGATTTTACATTTTGCAAGGGAGCCTGCAGAGAGCTGTATGTTGGTAGCTTTCAATAACCTTTCTCCACTCTGGGAATAAGGCACTCAGAAAGAATTGAGCAAGTTGCCCAGGCAGGGCTCAGCCAGTTCCTTCCTTTAGCTAACACACAGACCCGCTTCACAAGCTCTTATGTGACACTGGAGCTGCCCACAGCTCTCCCTCCAGTCTTCCTCTACATCCTTCATTTCCAACTCTGTGACTTTTCTTCTGGAGTCTTGTTTGGAACTACCCTGCCCTTTTCTTTTTGTATAGAGATAATCTGCATTTGATTTCTTAACCTTATTTGTTTATTTTCAGAGTTTCTAGATAGTTTTTCCAATGTCTCTGACCATAATATCCAAATGAAAGTTCCTCAGGCCAATGAGATTGGCTCTGAGATTGAAACTGAGAATGACACTCAGGTCCTGGGCCCTGGCTTTTTTCCTCTTTGCCATCTGACTGTCCTCTGTACAAGCCCTGGAGTGCAGTGGTTGTGTCTTTATTCGTACAGATCCCTTTACTTGAATGCCTGTGTTCCAAGGAGTCCCCTTGGGGATGAACAACTACCTCCCCTCATGCACTTCCACCACCGAAACCAGGAGCTCCAGGGAATCACTTTGTGCTGTGTCTTTTCACTGAACTGTAGGAAACCTTTGGATCTAGAGCTTTTGTTCCTTCCACTTCAGATCCTATAAGAGCAACCTGTACATTGTGGCTTCTCCCAGTACACAGTGTAAAGCAACAAAATATGCAGGTATTTGTTTGCATATATGCCCGAGCCAGGCTAGTTTAAGGTAACACAGAGAATGGGGACAGGAGTCTGAGCACCCTGCTGACAGTCAGCATGGACAGTTTGGACTGGATTCTGCCACGATCCATCATAAGCTACTTTTCAGTTGAATAACATGAAAAATACTTTGATTCAGGGTCATCAACTGGGCAGGAGTTCCCAGGCCAGCCTTTCTGAACACACACCCAAACTGCTTTATTTTCATTTTTCCTTGCAGGTTTTTGTTCAGATGACTGAGCTGGAGCTACCTCCCCAGCCACCACCATCTCTAGAACACTCTGCTGTGTCTCAGATTGGGAAGGATTGTTTCTCATTCTCCTTGGTGGAGTGGCTGACATTTAAAAGTTAATCATGTTTGGGAAACAGAAATAGAGAGTGACAATCTTCCTCCTTACTGAGTGTTTCCTTTTCTAGAATCTTCTTTTTCTCCTTGTACATTTTGTCCGGTGGACCAACAAGTATCCACTTTCTTTCCTTGACTATCCCTATGTGGCCACCACTGTGGTTGTCATCCACTCTGTGATTTTTCCTTCTTCTGCAGCCAGCCATTCTTCCACTTCTGTTTCCCTAGCCGCTGTGTCAACAGGCTTTGCCTCTCCAAAGATGGAAGCACTCAACTAGGCTGGGAGCAGGCAGCAGAGGAATAATTTTCCTAGGAGGACTCTCAAGTTTCAAATTCAGTCTGGGTCTCAGTGGCAGACCTCTATAATCCTGCCAAGAACTGTCTTGAGAGTAATCAGCTCTGGAGCCACATGACCAATCAGTATACAGGTCATCATAGTGGTCCCCACCTCTTCTGTAGTAATTTTCTCTGTGATAGTTGCTACCAGGTACTCTTCTGCCATTGCCTGTTCTGGAATCATAGTCTCTATCACAGCCTCTGCTCTCTGGATGATCCCAACTATCCCAACTGCCCTGTGGATTCCTGAAGCTATCAGGAACAGGTGATACTCATGGGGGTGTTCTGATGAACTGTGAAGATGGAATCATGAAACCAATTTAAAAGATCTCTATGTCCATGTCAGGTTTTAGGTTGTCTGTAGAATAATCTTTCATACTTTCCTTGAAAGCAAGTTGAGGTGAACATCAATTATTTATTATCAAGTATTATGGCCCCTGCTCTGAAAAGCCCATGAGCACATTCACAAATTCTCCAGCGCTCTCAGGAAAGCTATTGATCTAATGGATTTAGCAGGATTGCCTGGTTCCAGGCTATATGCCACATGTTGTACTAACCTGTACATATAATGATGTTCTTAAAACTCCACCACCCCTTGGATAAGTGTATAAGGGGTGGAAGGGATCCAGTTATCCCTACATATGGATGAGAAAACCAAGGCATGAAGACAGTTAATAACATAGCTCGAATTACCTATCAAGTAAATGGAAGGGCTAAGATTTTAACCTCAGTGGCCCACATCTAGACCTGACAATCATGACTCTGCTGTTCCTTCCCTACTGCTGGGTAGGAGAGAAACTCAAACAGAAGCATGCTCAGACAGGGATTAGTAACTCCACGGTGTCTAAGCAGACACCTGATAGGTTTCAGGACTGATGCAACCTTAGGAAAGTCTCAGATCCTTCATCAGACCCCAGCTCTGCATCAGGAAGGAGAGAACCAGGAGCTCACACTGAGCACAAGCTCATGAGCTCCAGCAGAGCCTGGAGAGAGCCAGAGTAGCAGGACGAGGCTTGTTCCTTCCTTCACTGCTGCACAGGCTGGCCCAGTACAAGTTCTCGGTGGATACTTTGGAGCTTCCAAAACTTCTGCCTCCATCAATCTTCTAGGTCTGTCATTTAAAATCTGTAGTCGTCTGGAATCTTGTTTGAAACTTCCCCCTTGTTCCCTTACTTGAAAGTGTCATTTGAATTCCAACCACATTCCATGTATTTTTAGACTACATGAGTGATTTTCCCAATATTAGTGAATCTTTACCCTACAAGTAGAAATACACCTGTGACAGGTAACACTGTGGTTTAGGACTGAGACTGGGAGTGGACATTCGGATATAATGCCCTGTCTTCTTTCCCCCAGGCTCCATACACCTGTCCTTTGCACGTGGCCCATCACCTGGCTAAGGTAAAGCAAGAACTCCCGGGCTTTGCCTTTGCATCTACAGGTCCCTCTGCCTGGAGTCTCCACAGGGGCATGTGTCTTCTGTGAGTGTCTTCAGCAGGCACTCTGGGATGTACTACTCCTCCCCTTCCTGCCTGGTCTAGCACCAAAGCTGGGGGCCCCGGGAAGCCACTTTGCTGAACTGATTCTCCACTGGACCATGAATTTCCTTCCTTTCCAGGACACACAGTGTGAAGCAGAACTCAGGCAGATGTTTGGTTGAACATGTTCCAGAAGAGAGAGAAGCCCCTAATAACACAGAGCATAGGGACAGGACTCTGACCATCTTGCTGAATATCAGGGTGGACACTTCGGCCTGGATTCAGAAACAATAGATCACAATCTACTTTTCAAAAGGAAAAACACCTCTGTGCTTCGAGGTTGTCATTTTAAGCATTGGTACCAATAAGCTCAGATCTTACAAGCAGCATGGGCTGTGTCCCGCCAGAGGCCCTGATGCACACTCACCTTGTAGCATTGGCAAGCATCCTCCACCAGCACCGTGGTGTGTCCTTGGTGCTGCGGCCCCCGCTCACAGCGCCAGCAGATGAGCTGGCCGTCATCTTGGCAGAAGAGCTGGAGCTGCTCCCCTTGGGCCTCACATACCACCTCATCCTTCGTCTACTCCATTTCCTGTATAACCTCAATGAGATTTCCCAATTGCTTGTTGGAGTGCAGACTGTCTTTATGAAAAGGCTCCCAACACTGAGGACAGAGAAATGTCTCCTGCTCCTGATTTTGGGGTGTCAGGACAAGGTACAGATTCAAACAGCACTGGCAGTAGCTGTGTCCACAGGTGATGCTCACTGGGTTTGCCAGGAGGTGCAGGCAGATGGAACAGGTGGCGAGCTCTTTCATCTTGTTGGTGCCTGTGGCTGAAGCCATGACTTTTTTCAAGAACCTCCACTGCTGATCTGCACATGGAAATGAAGAGGTTAGAATTTCCACAGGGACGGAAAGACAACATGAGCCTGTGTACAAGGAGCTAGCTGTGACCACCACCATAGGTAGTGCAGAAGTCTTTCCAGATGGATGAAGTAGGTTAGAGTTCACAACATATGCAAGCCTCTAGCTGTCTTATTGATTTTGTAGTGTGCACTTGTTTAAAATAATAAATATTTAATAAAATAATAAATAATTTTAAATAAAATTTAAAGTCCAGTTTCTCCCTCTTGCTACCCATAATCAATTGCCCAATAGCCTCCTGTGGCTGGTGTTTATAGTTTGGCCTTGCCATAGAACATTATTACATCACTGTTCCTAGACCCCAGGCACCAGTGCTGGGAGATGGAAAAGCCAAGCAGACCTCCTCACAGGTGTTGGAGCAAGAGCCACAACTCAGTGAGGGAGTTAGAAATTCCTTCCCATTCTAATACTCAAGAACAATTAGCACCAGAGTTATCCCTTCCTACCTGGTGGTAACACTCAGCTCACAATGTGATCCATGAGGATTCTGTTTAGATGATCAAGGTGTACCCCTCCTTAATCTAGACCACCCCCCAACCTGCCCAAATTAGAAGAGGTAATGTTTAGAAAGGGTCAGTAAAGAATGAACCAAGAGGACGGGACAAATAACCAAGGCCACATTAGACTTTGTTCATTATTCCCCTCTCTGCCCTGAAAGAAAGCAAAATAGAAAGAGGTCTTGGAGGGGAAGTAAGACTTGAGATCCAGTTATCCCTAGGGACAGACGTCACTCCTGGTGAACCATGGAGCTTACTTTCTTCTCCAATTGAGAACTTCTTCCAGGAAAAGAACACGTTCCACTTTCAGAACATAAGGAAAATGGAAAGTAGATGGGGACTAGGTCTCCGTGGGATCCTGCTGAAAGACACTTCATGTCTTCCCTTGAAGAAGTAATGACAAGTGGAAGAGTGACCAGGAGTCAAGTCCATGTCCTTGCTTTCTGTGCCATGTTTTCCTTAAACCCAGACCGATCCTCCTTGAACTCTACTCCACCCTAAGATTATCTGGAAGGAGTTCAGAATGGGGGAAGTAAGCAAGGTAGACTTTTTTTGAGGGAGGAATGTTGATGCCTGGATTTAAAAACAAAAATTACTATAATATTACTAAGTAGATCATGTTTCTCAAATAAATGGATCTAGTCTCTTGGAGTCATACAGGATTTCTTCTGCAGGCTTCTCTTCTTTGGTACTGGGCTCCTGTAGGCCAAAACTTCCCCTCTTTTAAGACCCCAGGTGGCCACATTTGACCTCATTCACCTTTATATTATGGATCTTCTGAGATGTGCTGTGGCTTTTGGTGAAAGTGACAGCAGAAGAAGGCTGAGAGATGTGAGCAGATTTTTAGGCATTTCCTGAGTCAGAGAAAAGGACTCTGCTGTCCGCAAAGTCCTTCTTCAACTATACAGTACTGTCACCAACACCCAACCCTGCTCCATCCTCCACCCACAGGAGCCTTGATCAGCCTGTCAGGAAGATCCTTACTATCTGCTGCCAATCCTGACAAGACTTCCACTTCCTGGGCTGAAGTAGTTACCTTGGACCTGAGAAATGAGAAGTGAAACTACTGAGGGCATAGGTAAGCAGCAATGAGTATATTTATTTCCTCCCCATTCAGCTTGTTTTGAAGGCAAATAAAAGCAGCCATTTCAAAAGTAGCAGACATAAAAGACATAATAAAAGCCCAGTAAACTTGTGGATGAGCAGGAGGCCTGCAGAAGACCAGCTGATAGCTTTGATGAGAGATCTTTCTCTCCGTCCTCAATATGCCTGGAATACACAGCCTCCTGAGCTGTGATAATTTTAGTTCCTTTCAGGTAATTTGTGTTTTTCTCACAGTTCTGACGGGGTGAGCAAGAGAAGGAACACAGTGGGCTCCTTGGCATCATCATATCCTCTCAACCAGTCTCCCACCTCTCTCTGCCTTATATTGTATCCTTTTCTCCTCATTGTCCTTTTCAGTAGTTAGAGTCTCCTGCTGAAGACAGGAAACAGGAACCACCAATGGCCCAGCACTGAGTTCCTTCATCAGAGGACCTTGGGACCCTGCTAGCCATAACTGTACTCTCCACCCTGGAGAGGAGACTGTGGAGTTTGGTCTCATATCCAGAGTGACTCAGCCTAGACTGTCTACCCCTAAAAGTGAAAAGACTGTTAACACTCAAGACATAAGTCTTATTAATGGAGCAAAGGAGGTTGCTAACTTGAAAAAAAGACACATTACAGCCTCAGTTCAGGAGGTGTCTATGGTACATACACAAGAAATGTTTGTATAAGAAATCACCACGTGCAGTTCTGTCTGTTGCTCTGCCAGGCCCTGGTAGATGCTGGGTCCCTCAAGGAATCCCCATGGCAGAGCCCCCATCTTAGCTGCCAGCCCTCCTTTCTCACTCCGCTCTTCTGCAGGCCTGTCCACCCTGTTGGGTTCTTGTTGCTCAGGCTGCTCCACCACCCTGAACTCACAGCACATAAAATCTTTTCCTTTATTGCCCAGGACCTAGCAGTGGGCTTTCAGGATCTCTCTGACACCACCCTGAGTGCTGGGAGAATAAAAGGATTGGATTGTAAATGAAACTTAGAAATAAGCAGTAGAGATCCTTCCCTTCACAGTGTACAGGCTGTTCTTCAGTAATGACTGGAAGCTGTAGCTCCTCTCACCCTGGCATTCAGCATCTTCAGCACATCAACACGTCTGCCAAGCACGAACCATGATGATCTCTATTCCTTTGAGTCTGAAGAGACAAAGACATGGAGAACTGTGCAGGGTAAGCAGTCCTGAGGAAGCCTGAAAGGAGATGTACACCACCTCCAGCCATCTCTTACATCCCATAGCTTAGTCACATAGCTAATCACACTGTGGAGTGAGGCTGACAAGAGTCTAACTCTAAACCCAGGAAGAGGAGAATTGAGGCTGCGTCGAACACAGAGTATCTTTGACACAGGTGCTTTGCCGACTCTCACTATGCCTGGCCGGGCCTGATTCCCTTTCCTGCTGTGACCCAGGGACCAGCATTTACCCTGTGCCAGGTAGGTTGGGATGTTAGAACAGCAGTGCACTATTGGAGCATTTTGAGCACAGAACAAACTGGAGAAAGGGTGCTGAAGTCAGATGATTTTGCTGACTATGAACATGTCAACACGAAAAGAAGTACACAGGTAATTTTTCTTTCTGCTTTTTAAAGGACACTTTAAAAAATATATCTTATGCATAATAAACCCAACAATATTCAGCTTGATATTTGTGACAAATGTATATAGCTATATTTTCACTCCCTAACCAAAACACAGTATATTATGACTCCAATAAATTCTTTATGCTTTCCTAAAGTCAATTTCCAAAGACACTGATGAAGGAAAAACATACTATGTTCATAGATTGGAGTCCAAGTCATGGGTTTTCAAGCTGTCAGCCACTCCAAAGTGACATATTTGTAAATGACTTAAAAAAAAAAAAGAAGGGAGAAGAAGAAAGAAGAGGAAGAAGTGGAGAAGGAAAAGAAGAAGAAAAGGAGGAAACTGGCAACCTGATTTAAAATTTAAAATTGAAATAGTATGACCCAAAGATAGCCAAATATTTCAACAAAAGACAAAATATAAGGACTTAGATTATCCATTTTTAAGTTTTTACTAAAATGGTACAGTAATCAGTATAGTACATCAAAATGTATTAGTTCAAAGATAACCACTGAGATCAATGGAAAGGAGTCAACTTTCAGTAATAAACCCACACATCTAAGAAAAACTCAATTTTGGTAAATATGACAGGATCACATTCACTAATTTTCCTCTGCTGTCTTGGTTCTACTACTTAATAACTTAGTAAGGTTTTCTTTGTTTTAGTGGGTCAGGAGAATTATTTTGTCAGTTCTAATATTTGTATTTGGCTCCTTTTAAAAATAAATTATCCCTGAACCACAAAACGAGACCCTGTCTCAAAAAACCTAAAAAAAAAAAAATAATAATAATAATAATAATAATAAATAAATTATCTATTTCTTTGCTAGACTGTATCTGTTTAGAGATTTCTATTATATTTGTGATTGCTTGTTGAACACTGATCTCTAAATAGCTGCTTTAAAGTCTTAGAAAAATTTAACATATATGTTATTTGAATGTTGGCATTTATTAATTAATTTTTCTTTGTGAAAGACAGATTCTTTTCACACACCAAAGGCTTTCAATTTATATCTTGTTTATTTTGAATACTATCTTAGGAAACCCGAGTCACATTCAAATCTTTTTGAAAATGGTGATAGTTTTTGCTCTGCTAAATAATCAGCCTACTGGATTCAAGGCATATGCTCCCACCAGCTTTCAATGAGCAACCTGTTTGGTTTCCAAAGCTTTTGCAGTGCTATTCAGATATGTGTGTTCCAGTCAGTGGCTCTGCATGCTTCTAGATGATGTTCCATGTATATTTCATTTCTCAGTATGCATACAGCATCAGGTCTTTACACTTCTTTTTGGGGAATAAGAACTTTGTTCTTGGGGGATAAGAACCTTGTGATTCCTTTCCTAAGCCATTCTTGGATTTCAGGAGCTCCCCTCCTCTCTTAGTTTCTTCACCTGGAACACTTTTTTTATTTTTTTGAGACAGGGTCTCATTTTGTAGTTGAGGTTGGCCCTGAGCTCAGCCTCAAATTCACAGCAATCCTGTCTCTGTCTCCCACCCAATCGCTGGGATTACAGGTGTAAGCCACCACAGCTGGCACTGTGGTATGTAGTACTGATTGCTAGTGGGCATCAGTCTCTAAGCTCAGTATTGTATGTAGTTACTGGTGATCAAACCCAGGCCCTTGCACTTGCAAGACAGGCACCAGAACCACTGAGCTAAATCCCATCCTACCTGGAATACTTCGACTTCATTTAATCTACTCTGCTGCATTTTTCTATGGCTATATCTTAGCCCAGGGCAAAAGTTCAGAGACAGAAAAAAGAAATGGACATTTGACACACCCTTTAGAGACCACAATGCCCTTGACTTGAGAAGTGTTCCTTCACTTAGTGTTTGGTTATGTGGTTGCTCAAAGGTTGAGGTGGGAGAGAATGGGGAAAAGATAACATACAGGGACTTGATCCCACTGTCTCTGAGTGTTAGGTCTCTTTTCTTGGACAGAGAGCTTCTTCTGGTTCTCTCTTTGTACTGCTGTACCCTTTTTGTGGGATAAGCTACCAGATGAGGGGAAACTGAAAATAAATGGTCAACTTATCTGAGCTGGTGGTATTTCAAATCCTGTTCTCTCTATGTCTTTCTGATGCTATTTATATTTTAGAATTGTTAGTGGCTGCTCTATGCATTATTTTCAGGAATTGGAGCTGACATGAATGGCAGGACAACACAGAGTGTCATCCATCTGACCCAGGATAGGTGCTCCAGAGACAGTCTAAAGCTGGCTAGTAAAGTACCTGTGGCTTTTGCAAGCAGAAAATAAAATATATAGAATAATGGTTTTTTTTTTTAGAAGAGACTTTTCACCAGGATACATATAAAACTAATTTCCTTCTGTTATAAACATATAGGAACAGTGAGTAAAGTATAAATTGAGGGAGTAAATAATTTAGAAAAATTCAAAACATTTGTATGAGCTACAAAGTGAGGAGAAACATAAGGTTTTGCACAAACCTGTCACAGACCAGTGGTTGGTGTTAGTGTCTGGGAATTTGACCCCTGTAGAGTAAAGAGGACAGAGATAAAGCATGTTCTCTCTAAGGATGAGAAATGAGATAGGCTTAGTGTTTGAAGTTCATGGCTGACACTAGATTCCGCCCTTATGCATGTAAACTATTTTTTTGTGAAAAACTAATTACTACAAGCATATGGGCTTAAGGCAGTGCGTATTTATCATTATTCTGGATCTCTGGTCAGCAGTCATGGCAGAGCAGAACTGGGTTTTCTGTCTCTAAGTCTCATCTGACTGCAGTCCAGGGTGCAGGTGGTTCTGAATTCTTATCAGGGGCTTGATTGTGGAAATATTGACTTCCATCTCCTTCACACTGCTGGCAAATCCAGCTCTTTGCAGCTGCAGGAGTTTGTTGGTGGAGGCTGCCTTGCCTTCCTGGGCTGGCTTGCAGTTCCTTGCCAACTGAAATCCCCCCAGTGCAATCACTTGCTTTTTCATAGGGAAGTGAGGGACAGTGTGGAAGTCTGTCAGCAAAATGAGATCTTATGTAAAGTATTAATATGAATAATATGCCATAGCCTTTTGTCATATTCTGTTAGTGAGAAGAAAAGCCCAGCTACACACACACACACGCACGCACACACACAGAGTCAAGGGCACGAATACAGATATCAACACTATGAGACAGGGTTGCTGGGGGCTGTCTAGGAGTTTGTCTTGCTTTAAAAAACAGCCTGCAGATCGATGTGTGTCAGCGATGTCCAGAGCTGTGGGCCTAAGAAAGATATACTCCAGAGGAGCTAGAAAGGCAGTAAAATGGTGCCTCTGTCAAGTTGCACACAGGATCAGAAACACAATTTATGTGGCTATAAGATTATCACACAGAAAGAGACCTGCAATGGAAGAGTAACATCTGGCTTGATTTTTGGATGTGGGCACTGAAAACCAAGTAGAAAAGAAACAAGAAACCCTAAATGGTATAAAGTAGGGCCTGAAGAAGGATGAGAGGAAAAATGTTTTTAGAAGAGAGAGAAAGAGAAACAAAAACACCAAAATTTAGTCTGCCCACCAAAATTTCAAAATTTAAGAAGAAATCTACACCTAAAATACAGAAATCAAATTCAACAAATAGAAAATTAATTTACTCCAGATGAAAATATTTTTGAAGTCAGATAAATTGTGTTTAGGATAGTCAAGAAAATAGATGAAGGAATTTCGCTTAAAATACAAGTAAATTATGAAACTGAAGAAATTGTAGAAGACAAATTACATGTTCTAAAAGTAGGGGAAAATATAGACATTGAAAGCAAAATCTTGATTGCCAAAATAAATTCCAGAATAAATATTTTCCTGGAATAAATTAGAGATTAAAAGTAGAGAATATAAGAAAATTTCTCTGCAACATAGGAGGGGACACAACTGATCAGGATTTGTATTGGAACTTGATAGAAGTGAGAACAAAACCTCAGGTGCATCCCAGCCCCCACCCGAAGAGCTGCTGTTTTCTAGGTGCTCTTCTCCTAACGCTGGCTCTTCCTGGCCTCTTGTTTTCATTTGCTTCCCAAGATCTCGAGGTCTGTGATTATGAAGTGAGTGTGGAGAAAAGCAACAAGAAGGTTTTTTTTCTGAATAACTAGGTAAAATCATCATGACCTTTCCAATGTGGGTTGGAGCACATCACAGAAACAGAAACTCCACTGAAGGCCATGTAGTCTAAGCTGATGGAAAACAAAAATTAGTGATCACTTATTTTAAGAATTCTTTTGAAATATCTTTGTGAGCCTGAGGCAGATTTTGATATTTTCTTGATAACTTGATGATCTTAGTCTAGAGTTATTGTAAGTTACCAGGTTAGTGATATTAGTAAATTCCATATGTTCACATAGAGAATTGAAATAATATAATTTAGAACCCGGGATTTAGCTCCGTGTCACTGTGCTTGCCCAGCAAATATAAGGTCCTGACTTCAATTCTCTGTACTAGTGGGGGGCGGGGGGGAATAACATAATGTGAAACTTCTGTAATCATTCCTTGTTTTGTTTTCATTTTTACTTCTCTGCATCTAGTTCTTGTCTGTAACAAAAGTCTAGTTTAATTCTGTGGCTCCCACATTTCATTTCTCAGCGTACCTACTTTTCAATTAGAGGTGTTTTCTCCTCCACACATCCTCTTTTACACTACACTGAATGATTTAAAAACATCAACTTCATCATGTCCCACTACTGCTTAAACATTTTTTTTAATAATCTTTATTGGTACATTAAATATACACATCATGATTGCACTCCATAATGGGGATTTGTACCAGTATAAGACACAACTTAATTCTCATTTTTTCCCATAGCCCTACCCACCCTACCACCCCCCCATATACATAAAATTTGTTTCCTTACTTTTTTGTTACAATCTCAACATTATCCCCTTTCACCTTATTTTACATTG
>PVIR01039641.1:0-13799 GCA_004026965.1 Petromus typicus
TTTTTTTCTAAAGCGTTTTTATTTTTAGGACTTCAGCATCTTATTTCAACTTTTTCTTAGTGTTCACCCAGGAGCAAATATACACTGCTTGCCAAGAGGGTCATTTCTGGTCATTCATTCTTTTAATTCCCATATAAATATACTACATACTGAGCAATAACATTAGCATGTATTTTTGTCTTTTGGAGGTTTGTCAACTGTTCTCTTACTCATCCAGCACTGAAGTATGACTCAAAACATATGCCTGAAAAATCTCTTTTTCTATGCTTTATAAAGAATTTTGATATTTTTGTAATACTCCATTTCACATCATCTGTCACCTGAGTACTTACTTGAAGCACTGTTTTTTTTTTTTTTTTTAATTCTGTGTTCCCTTTGTTCTCATGGCAGATGCCCAGCTCTGTCCTGGCCTTTCTTCATGGATAGTTGACTGTACCAGTGCCCAAGCTGATAGCCCATCTTCAGTGTTTTCTCCTATTGTCAAATCTTTACCTCATATACCTTAAACAGCCTGCTTGGAACATTTTACTGTATATTTTTTGACTTAAAATTAATGCCTGCCTCCTCTTGCTCGGCAACAGAGAACAAAGTTATTTGTCTTGGTGCTCAAAGGCCAATGAATCCACTTCTAGCTTGTTCAGTCCCACTTTTGCATTTTTGAATCTTTGCAACAAGTGGAAGCATCACTTCCCCCAACCTAACAATGAGATCATCCTGTCTTCCTACCTGAAAAACTGAAAAACTGGCTTTTCTTTTTTTTTTTTTTTTTTTTAAGGTTTTTTGAGACAAGGTCTTGCTTTGTGGTTCAGGCTGGCCCTGAGCTCAGCCTCAAACTCACATCACAGCAATCCTCCTGCCCCTGCCTCCCGAGTGCTGGGATTACAGGCATGAGCCACCACGCCCGGCACTGGTATGTGGTATTGGTTGGCGCTGGGGTGAGTCTCCACGCCCAGTATTGTTATGTGGTTACCGGGGATTGAACCCGGGTCCTTGCGCTTGCAAGACAGGCGCCGGAACCACTGAGCTATATCCCCGGCCCAAAACTGGCTTTTCTTTACTTTGCAAGAATATGCTATTCAAACTTCACTCCATGTTGCTCTTTCTTTAATGATATCAGCCTTTAATTTCACTTAATTATCTTTTGTTTCCAATCTGTAGGCATCACTGAGCATAAAAGAGGCATTTGTTATACTTGACGTGTGACTAGATCATACCCCTTTTGAGCAAGGTGCGGTATCATAGTATTTTGTATACTCCAGGTCCTTATTAGAGACCTTTTTGGTTAACCCATGATTAATGACTCCAGAGAGGTTAAGCATGAATTTTCCTCGATATTCCAGGTTCCACTCACTTCCTCACATTTCAGGTTTAGTATGGAGACAGAACTTATAGTTGTGTGGTGGTGTAGAAGAGTTTTGGAGGAAACTTAGACAGCTGCAGAGCTTTTAGAGTGATAGAAAATGAGCTGCTTGCCAACAACTCCTGATCTCTAGGGTGTGGAATGCAACTTGGTGCATACATAATTCATCAGAATTATGTATACTCTGAGAATGTTTTCAAACAGTCGAGTCCCTAGGGAAAAGATTGAGAGTATCAATGAGGTTGCAAGAAATGCTATCTTCTGCATCTTTCCTCCACTTTCTCCAGGGTGTTGCTGACTCTCCATTAGTCTTTCTTCGTCACTTGGTCTTATTTTCCTATTATATTTCATTTAAAGTTAGTTGTTTCATAAGCCATACTTATTTACTATGATAACATTATGAATAGCAGTCACTGTTTAGAAATAATTTCTATGATCCAAATTATTTTTGAGCGTGAGGTGTCAGCATGTTACATTACCCGGATTGTGTTATATCTATTGCTGTTGATATGTTCATTTTACTTGGGTATCTGGAAAGCATGATCATGTTCAGGGTCCTCAGAAGCCTGCATAAATTTCTTAACCACACCACCATTGTTAAACCTCAAAAAATAACAGAGCCAAATAAAAAACCAAGTACACAGTACAGTTCTACCTAAGTCTAAACCACAGAGTTAAAGACCAGGAAAACAAATGAAGAAGTGTCAGAAGGTCTGTTCTCCTTCCTTCTGACAGGATGTGAGTGAGACACTTTATACAGGTCTCCTTTCCATTGTCAGAGGCCTGAAGAATTAAAGGAAAAAAAATTATTCACATTATGTTAGTTACTTCACTGCTGAGAAAACCTCATTACTATTTTAGATATTCCAGTTGCTTTCAATTCCTTTTAACACCATCCACATCTTGTGGCAGAAAATGGCACTGAGTAAATATTTCTAAGCAGTAATAATGCACTAAGTCAAGGCATCTAATTGTGCTTTTATTCTTAAGTCATACTTGCTTTTCAAACTTAGTCTATTTATAGCACATTGCACAGTGATTCTCCGTATTCGTTCTTTTTTTCACCTCGATTCACACGGTGTTGGTGTTTACATCTTGCTCTGCACTTTGTCTCATTTCGTTTGTGTTTATAGCTTTCTTGTCTATGCAGGTTTTTCTCCCCCTCATACAGCTTGCTCTCATTTTTTTGTTCCTATAATTTCTCGCCTTCCCCAGGTGGATGGCAGCTCCATGAGTGCCAGACGGGCGGGAGCTTCCACAGGACTGGTAGGGACTTAGGATGAAGAGAAATCATTCCTAAGTAGTCATATCTGCAGATTGAGCTCTCAGTATATAAGTATGGTTAATATCAGCCCCATTTCCTTTGAAATCTAAGAAAATTACTTCGCAGTTTCTGAAATTCTGTTCTTCTAAAATGAAGTCATGATACTGAAAATGTCCAGTTTTTCCTGAAATAAATCATTCTTGAACCATATTTTACCTCTTTGCATTTCTTGGTTTTCCTGTGGTTTGGTTATTATCATTTGCCAATGCTGAAACTTTTTTCTTTTTCTTTTCTGTTTTTCTTGTGTCTTTTATTATCTGTGAAGGTAGGCAGTCACATTCCAAAGGGTTGTCAGAACATCTGGGAAAACTATACAATGGATTTTTCATATTTTTCAGTTCTGGGAATTGTTTTTCATGTATGTTAAGATTAGTAAATTTCAAATTTTTAAGAGAAGACAGTTACATCTGACTACAGATGTTTAACAGTGTAGGAGAATTTCCACAATTATTTGAAATAAGTCAATGAATCATTTATAAAATCCTATGAGAGATTAAATAAGTCTAATTACTTGGCAGCTAATTATATTTCATGACTTCCATTAAAGCAAGACCGGTAATCTTCCATATCAAGAAAGTTACACAAGGCATTAAAGGATTACTGATGGCATCCCCAAGTTAAGTGCATAACAGTTTACTTCTGTAGACTTTACGTTCAGTTTTTATTTCATGGTCAACGCCTTAACTCTTAAACAGTTCTTTTCCTGTAGAAATTACCAAGCTATTTTCTCATTATTTCAATAGCCGAATATCCCTAGAAACACTCCCTCACTACCCCTCTCCTCCACCTTTCCTTATTCGATAAGCAAAAAGAACAAGTTTGACTTGTGGAGGTCCAGGAACCTAGTATTCAAACTCAAACCATGACTGCGTCCATCTTATGTGACCAGTCACAGGATAGCATCCTGCATGTGGCTCATGCTAGTCTCATTCTGTGTAATAAGAACAACCCTGCATTCCCCGTACTTTTGAGTCCTGCTGAAGATAATAACAGGTGCTCATTGCTTCCCCCGAGTGCAGCCATGAGGCTGTGCACGGAAGAGTGCAGAGTCCTGGGACACTCCGACCAGTGCTGGATGCCCCCGCTGCACTCGCCCTCGTCTGATTATAGGAGCAACATGTTCATTCCGGGAGAAGAGTTTCCAGCCCAGCCTCAGCAGCAGCACGTCCATCCAAGCCTCGAGGACGACAGCCAGCATGCAGAGACCGGGGAGAAGAAGAAGAGTTTTTCCACTTTTGGGAAGGACTCGCCCAGTGAGGAGGTCACTGGGGACACCAGCACATCCTCCTTGCTCTCTGAAATGAGCAGCGTCTTCCAACGCCTCCTACCCCCTTCCATGGACACATACTCTGAGTGCAGCGAGGTGGATCGGTCCAACTCCCTGGAGCGCAGGAAGGCGAGCGTGCAGGCTAAAACTGCGGGGTACCCACCAGGGGTAGCAGCTTGGGCGGCCAGCACACACTTTCAGAACCCCACCACCAACTCTGGGTGTCCGCTTGGAGCTCATTCCAGTGTGCAGCCTTCTTCGAAGTGGCTGCCAGCCATGGAGGAGATCCCTGAAAATTATGAAGAGGATGATTTTGACAACGTGCTCAACCACCTCAGTGATGGGAAGCATGAACTCATGGGTGCTGGTGAGCTGGTGGCTGAGATCAACAAACTGCTTCAGGACGTTCGCCAGAGCTAGGAGATGTCAGCCAAGCATTCTCGTTTCCATGTGTGGAAATGGGGGACAGGAGACACCCGGAAAGAACTGGTCCTGCCAAATAGTTGCATTTATCATAAATGTGTCTGTGTATATTGAATATTAAATACTGTATTTTCGTATGTACACAATGCAAGTGTGATTATTTTAATCTGTATTTTAAAAATACATTTGTACCTTATATTTATGTGTAATTTAACAAACAAATTTTATTTTTTTACTTCCATGACAAACATGTCTCTCCTGTTCACGTAGAAACGAGCCATTGTTTAAATCTGATAAATATATTCTACCACACAGTGTAAAGGTACTGCTTAGATTAGTTACATTGGGGTAAAATAACTACACTGTAAGAACAACCCCACTAATGCATTATATAATTCTTAGTCTCATTAAGTCACCCAAGTTATTTTTCAGTACTTCAGAAAATTAACCATAGTTTAACATAGTAAGCTATTTTTTTTGTTGTTGTTGTTATTCTTTTCACTACTCTCTGCTGGCTCCAATCTTTTACCACTACCAGGAGAATTAAAGAATGAAGTGAAATTTCAGTTTAGGATTGAGAAGCATCTTCAAGGATATCTGTGGGACAATTTTCTGAAATTAATCTTTCACAGCGATAGAAACAGGACTAAAGTCAGTGCTTCCTGCCTCCCAGGCCCCATCTATCGCAGGCACCACACTGGTCTGATCTTGAGAACATTTCTTCTACAGTGTCATAGTCTCCTTACCATTAGGGTAAACAATGAATTTCCTTACAACTTTGTAACATGTGCTGTGGTCTGAGGAACTGGAATCTGTCTTTTGAATGGATAGCAGTGTGTATTCAAGTAGTGTGAAGTATTGCTACGGTTATGCCAGTGTCTCTCCTAGGTTAGGAAATATAATTGCTTCTTTTGAAACTATTCTGCTTGAATCTTTCCCCCTCCTCTCATAATACTTGAACATTTTTATCTTTTACAGTATTTTTATTTTGCTACAACTATTCACTTTTAACTTTGTCTCCAGTGCATGATCTTATATATTTTTGCTTGCATTTTAGAACATTTATAATTCCACATTTTTGTCATTACAATTTTGTATTATTTCTTGTGTGGAAAATGAGAATTTATTTATTGTGCTGTTATCTCTCTGTGTGGAATGCCTTGGTGAGAGAGGTCCTTATTATGACTATTATCATTTATGATCAAGTTTCTATTAATGTGATTTCTATTAATACATATCTTGATTGTACTCTCCAGAAAATTTTACTGTCAGTGAAAATAAAAGGAAAATTAAAGTTAAAGAACTGTCTATAAGTTGAGGTCGTGTTTCTATATATATGTGTGTGTGTTCAAAAGCCTGGTGTATCCCATCGCCCTCCTGAGAGGTTAATGCAGTGTTGGTTTCAAATGATAGAGAAAGTACGTCCAACTGGCAGAGAAACACTGTGGAAAAGGGATGGATTTGAAACTTGGTATGAAAATGAAAGCAGTTGACCATATTCCAACTGAATAATCTTTAGTACATTTGAAGTATAAAGAAAAACAGCAAGCCATCATAACTGCCTAAATAGTTTTCAAATTACACAAAATACTTTCTCAGAACATTTTGTATTAAGTTGTACAGGGTAAAATGAAGGTATCCTTAAAATCTTTCCAGAAGGCTAAAATATTATCCTCCTTGGCTTACTAGAAAGGAATTAAAATACGACAAAAGTTAAGTAACCTAAAATTGGCTAAAATCAACATATTTGAATTCTCAAATGAGTATTGTGTAAACTAGAGTGCATTATCTCTTTGAAAAGGCACATTTGCCTTCACAGGAAAGACTGAAATTAGCAGTGAAACATCAGTTTACCTTTCAGTAAATTACACACACAAATTCCAACCCCATCTAAATACTTTTTGCCTTTCAACTTGACTTCCTTTCAGTACATATTATCATTAAGAAAGCAATTTTCATAATTTCCCTATTCTTTATTTAAAGCATCAACAGCAAGTGTTGAAACACAATTGGAAAGAGTTACACTGAGTCATGTGAAGTAGATAAAATGTGACAACATATACAACACAAAATCATTGGACAGTGACCCTCTGCAGGGTCTCCCATGATGCCCTTCTCCTCGTTTGTCCAACCTCTTGCCTTCATTATGAAGTCCCATGCCCATGACTTAAAGGAACAGTAGTCCCTTGTTTTAATTTTTGCCCTACATCTGTTTCACCCATCATATTTGGGTGAAAGCTCAGGCGTCTGCTACTGTCACACGGTTAAGCATCTTACTCTCTTATATCTCTTCTTTTTTATGCCATACCTTCCCTTAGATTGAAACAATACAATGCAATCAAGATTGTTTTCTGATTATTTTCCTCCATCTATTGGCCTTTAATCTTTAAATATTCTTTATTCTCTAATTATAAATGTTCTTTAACCATAGTCATCTATAAAAGGGAAATATCTTCCAATAGCATACTCAATGCTGAATCTGTTATTCAACAAATTTTCCTTTAAAGGCTTATAGAAGGAAGTTATAAAGGCTTATAACTGGGTCTCTTCAAAAGTTGATAAGTAGCAGTGCTATTTCTCATTCATTTTTTTCCCATAGTATTCAGCAGGTGTGGCTGAAAATTTGTTCATTTATTTAAATTCTTGTTCCCTCTGTTTCATCTGTGCCAATCTCACCCTTTCTGTTAGTTAACATAAAGGACAAGATGGGTTAGTTATGGTCTTACTGGAACTACTGACTCAGTCACATTTGTGAAAACCCATCCAGCTTCCTTGTTTTGTTCCTTTAGTGCCACTGTCAGAATATATTCAAAACTGAATTTCAGTTATTGACACATTAAAGTTAGAGATGCTCAAAAATGCAAAAAAAAAAAATCATATCAACTTAGTTGCAGGAGTGAAAAATGCATTTTCTGCCACAGCAGCTTGAGATCTTTTGTGATCTCATGTAAATAACCCAAAGGTCCCCACTTTTATTTCAGGTGATTTTCTCATGTATGTCACATAGGTAATAAATTTTTAGACTGTTTTGACACTGTTAAAATATTTTTTATGTTTTATCTATTCAATATGTATTGATGAAGTACGATTATTGTGTTAAAGATTAAAGAAATGGAACTCTGAAAAAGCAGTAAATGCTCCTGTATAAGATTTAAACTATTTTTTTATTATTTAAAAAACGTAAAATATTTGTTTTAAAAAGAATTTTAAAATGTGGGTATCTAAAGATAATATATTTAAATTCTTTAATTATAGATTAAATTCGAAAAACAAAATGCCCTGTGTGTTCGTAGTCATCTTATGCTGTGAAAGTATAAAATACCAAATCATTATCATTCATAATGTGTTAGGATTTCTCAATGACTAATAAACTATTGTATATGCTTGTATAAATAGATGTTTTAATTTGATTAATTAGGCCATTTGTATCACTAAAGAGCCATCTGGTTCAGTTAAATTCCTAGAACAATCACAGTCACTTTTTCTGAAATAACTAAATGATATCTAGAACACTACACTGAAATTGAAAAAGAATATTTTATTGTTCAAATTGTACTTTCACTTTTCATCTTTTAAATTAGGGTTGTAGTCAGTTGCACACACTCTTAAAAAGTAATAGGGACTGTTAATATAATCTCAACCAAAACGTGTTGCATAGATAGACCCTATAAAATAGATGTGAAAATGGATGCAATATTTTTCATTAATTTATTATATTTTCATAACATGCTAGCTTACACAACTTGAGAAGCCATTACAAAATTTTATGAGGAGCTGGCATCACAAAAATTGCTACCAAAATTTACATACTTCTCACTTTTAAAATTGCAATAACACATCCTATTCTGGCACTATAAAATAATAGTTTTCTATTTCCTTTTATGACTTCTGCAAGATGCTCTTAATTCTTGTTTGCTTTCTCAGATTTTATCTCCTCAATTTATTTATTTAATGGCATTTCTCCTTGATAATTTATCCTACTGTTCCCATTAATAGCAACTCTTTCCAAATTTTCAGATGTATATAGTTCCTCATGTAACCATCTAGATTTTATAAATTTTCTAGTGTGTTTTCTTTGTTTTGATATAATAAAGAACATGTTTTTGATATATAAAATGAGTACATTTAATTATCAATAAACTTTCCTTTCTGATTCATTACTTTAATGTGAAAGTAAATTCATGCAAATAAGGATGAAGCATTTCTTTTTTTGTTTGCCTCTAAATTAAATGTTTTGAGAAACTAAAAACACTAGTACAGAAAACTGTCTATTGAGAGAGAATGCTTTTATTTTTGAAATATAAAACATTTCCTTTTACACATTAAGGTCAGCCTGGAAATCGTAAGTTTAGAATTTTGCTATAAAGTGAAGTTGAGGGCAGAAAGAAAATAGAATATAAAGTCATGAAGGCCCTTCACAATGGAAAAAGGGTAGTTAATTGTTGGGAGTTTACAATGCTAGAGGCAAATGCACTGAAGAGGATAATATACAACATATTGGTATCTTTATTCCTTTCCCTAATGCCTTGTAGAAGACACCACATAAAAGAAGCATGGTGCGGGTTCCTCTTTCCCTCGACCTGGTGGCACAGGTGTGCAGGGACAGATGGACATGGTGTCCAGGTGTGCTCACCTTTCGGCACAGAGCAGGTTCTCAGTGTCTTGGATGGTGATGGACTAGGCCTAAGGGAGAGCTTGATTGTATAAACCTGGTAATCTTTCAAAGTGGTTTTATTTAAATGAAGATAGGCTTTCTAAAAGTCTGGGAATTTTCCTGTTATATTAAAAGTCAAACTGTAGAGCTTAAAATACTAACCACAAAACATTCTAGACAGAAGCATTACAGTCCTTCTCTTAGGAAGCAGGTCTCTGTGTTCGACAGAATTCCATGTTCTAAATGATCTACATAACTTGTGATAAAAGGTGTTGGCTATGATGAGATAAATCCAAAATGCACAACTAAGAATGTTTTCTCAATTCTAACAACAACCACAAAATGTTTCTGCAGTCTCACCTTGTAATTTGGATCTCCTTCCAAACTTGCACCTGGAGGCAGTCACTGTGGATGTTGTCACCTTTCTGTGGAGGCTCAGCAACTGTCAAAGGTTATTGAGAAACACCCAAGAAGGTCACCTGGCAGTAAGCAAATTATCTCTGTAGCAGAGGCTACTGGGTGAAATCAGTGGTTCTCTGGCTTTTCTCCCAAGTCTCTGTCTTCTCTTTCTGAGTAGTGACTGGATAGAGGGCCAAGGCCAACACGGCATCATCACTGTACTCAACAGGTAACCACCGTGAACTAACTGCACATCAGACATTATGATAGGTGTCCGAGATACACTGGTGAAAAAGTCAGACCAAACAGCTGATCCACAAGGCCCACGGCACCAGGCTGTGACTGTCAGGACAGACCAGGCCACACATGTCTGCACAGGTGGACACTTCTCATCAGGTGCAATAACAGACACAGGAGAGAGACACGGTCAGAGGCCTCCTGTACTTACTAATAATCCCAAGATCCCAAACAGCCCTGGGACTTTATAGATGGTCTAGAAATAATTATTCAGTAGGATATGAGCAAATGCTTCTTCTTGTATCTTTATGCTGTTGAGAGAAATCGACTGGGAAAAAATTCCTACATTATCACTATTAAAAACTGTGCTCTTTTTAAACAAAATTAAATATGAAACCTGTGGGAACCAGTGCTTTCTACCAACAGAAGGAATTGGAAGTCAAGAAAAAGTGCGGCCAGTCCAAAGGGCATGCTGTTTCTTGCCCACTTTCCTCAACTTCCTTTAGATACTTTGAATATTTTGCCCTTCCTTTCCTTGGAGAGCATCATTTTCTACATTAAGCAGAGCAGTTCAACTCTCAAATTTGATGTTACAGACCCAATTCTCAACTGAAATGTGTTCGTGTAACACACGAGCAGTGTGGTTCCCGCATTTATATTACAATATCACTGAGCTGTTTACTCTGTTTACTTCAAAAAGCAATTGTATGAGTCAAACAGAACAATAAACATTCATATTTTAAATTAGAAGCAGAACACGAGAGTTTATAACAGCTAAGGATGTGTTTTGTTGTGTAACTTTCTTTCCATCAGCCCAGGTGCAGGTGTAGAGAATTTAACTAAGACTTACTAAATATACAAAAAGGAAAAACAATTTTATTTAAAAAGAACATAAATGGTGCATACTGATATTACCTGGGGGAATCTAACCATTACACAAAGTAAACTCAAAATTAATAACTTTTCAAACATGAAGAAACTTCTCACACAACAGACAATTTTGAATGAAGAAACAGATCTTCAGAGAGCTACCATGTTTTATGATTTCACTTGAAAGTGAAATGTCTCATGGAGATAGTGCCATCCTTACCATATCATTTGGGAAGGATCTTTTTTCCCTTACTAGACACAAGGGCCAGTGAAGTACTAGTAAAAGGTCTTTAGGAACCAAGTATCTTATATCACTTCTCCTGACACCTCATTGGTCAGAAAGAGTCACATGGGGAGGCTATGAAACCCTGGTCATCGTACTTTGGCAAGCAGTAATGATTCTATTACACCATCTTTAGGAGTTCTAGGATCTCCAGAACATTACTATAATCATTTATGTAATTTCTGCTACGATTTCCTATTCACTTTTGCTAGGATTTTCTAATTCATATGAAACTCAGGACCTTGACAGAAGACTGTATATTTTTATTTTATGTTAATTTTTTGTGTTCAGAGACTAGTATAATTTGACTTTGTGAAAGTACTTAATCTAAGGATGGACTAGTAAGACAAAAGAAAGCATTTAAATCCTATGTGCACACTAGACCATAACTCCAAATTTCTGGGAAGTAGAGAGGTGGGCTCAGAGGACTGATGAAGGCAAAGACTGAGAGGCTTCGTAATTCTTAAAATTAATTATTTTTATGAAAGATAATGATCATGCTTTTCCAAATTCTGAATAGATATCATAGAAGTTGTCCCCTGGTTGTGGGGAAGGAGAAGAGGTTGCTACAAAATGGAGTAAGGCAAACTTTTAATGTTTGAGCTAATCGGGAATGGCACATCACCATGGTCAAAACTAAGGGAAGAGCTTGGTTAATCTCTACACTTTACTGCATTAAGTTACCTCCATAAAATTGGGGGGAAAAAGCCCTGCAATTTTCAAAAACAGGACAAACTAGCAAATATAGAAGAGACAATGGGCTTCTTAGGAGCAAATCAATATAGTTCTAATTCAAGAATAACTCATTCTAAAGAAAGCAGCAGCAAGGTTTTCTCTGCAACACTGTGTTTTGGAGCTGTCTCCTGCTTTGTCAGAGAAGAGAACATCTCATTAGCACTCATGGGTGTAACCTCTGGTACGTCGCTTGGACAAGGGCAAAGTTGCTGAGGAAAACACCACAGAAGCTGATGGCTAAGCTTCATTTAAAACCTTTCCAGATTTAGGAAAACACTTATAATTTCGATTCTGTTTTATTTTGACAGGAACCCAAATCTATTTCTGTCACATTCAGGTCTGAGGACTTTCCAAGGGAAACAGATATTGTGGAAAAGTAGACGATTCTCTCTCTCTCTCTCATTTATCTATATATCTATACAATAATTCCATTGTTCTGAAAGTGAAGTACTTCTTGTCAACTATATTATAAGAAAAACCCAGACATATCACAGGAAGATTTAGAACAGCAACAAGATCGGTGCTCTAAAATTACAATAATGAAACAGGCAGAAAGCTGCCAAAGCGCCGCGGTGCCCAGCCTGTCAGTTAAGACAGATGGGCCCGGCGTCCTACCAGCCCTGCAGAGGGTAGAGAAGCAGACGTGAAGAAGCCATTCCAAAGCATTTACAGAAAACTTGCTCTTTAGTTGAGTGAATAACTGCCAAAAGTTTCCAACATACAAATATACAGCTTTAGGTGTTTTCTGAAAACAAACAAACAAAAAAGCAAATATGCAAATGGAGGGGGAAAAGCACAGATAAAACACACCGGTAAGAGGCCGATCTCCTTCTTTATTCGTGGTTACCATAATGCGTCCAGGCTGATGGAGAGGAACATACAACACGTGGGATAGTCGCCCCAGATAAAAGGGGGCGCATGGAATATTTGGCTTTATGTAAAAAGCATCCCTCAACCTTATTTTCTTTAAAAATGATGTTTTCTAATTTTCCATGAAAATTGCCCATTGATATTTAACACTCTCAATTTCAGTGGAATAACTACAGTCCAAATGACTAATGGGACAGTGGCTTAAACTGACTCAGAATTATTCATTTTATTTCCTGACAGGCAATTTTCTTAAACAAATTGCAATTTCATTCTCAGTGCTTTTCAGTTTTGTATTTTTTTTTTGCTAGCATACCTTCAAAAGTTAATCACTCCTCAGGATATCATAGCCTGAATATCCTCTTTTGTGAAAAGGAAATTTGATTTAATCATATCTCTCATTGACTCTGAACACTTTATTCATTTTGTTTAACCCTAATTCAGGCAAAGTTTCCTGCTGATCAAATGGCCTTGTCAAAGGGTATAAGACACATTTCTACACACTTCTTGACTATGTCTCTTATTTACATAAAATAAATTATGTGCTATTAAACAACTGGTTAGTTTTAGATTAAAAATAAAATGATAATAATGTAAAAAAATGTACCTTTTGTGCTTGACAGACATAATCTGCCTTTGCTATGCACTATATCCTGGTGATTTGATTATTGCAATTTAAAGAGAACTAATGAATGAAACATAATTTTCTCTTTCTCTATCTCTCTATTTTTAAGAAATTTCTGGATATTTTATTCTGATTTTAAATTGGGGAATTGGCTTATCCAGTTTCTAAAAATATATTGTCAGTGTCCATTTTTTTTTTTTTACTGGTATCACATTAATTTTATAGGTTAATTTAAGGGAGGAAAGTTATTCTGATGGATATTGTAATTTGTTTTCCAAAAATATGTCCTCGCTCACACCAACATGTTCTTTTGTGTTCCTCAGTGGAATGCATAGTTTTTAAATAGAAGATCTTATCTGTTTCCTGTTAGCTTTTATATTTTGACTTTTGATCTTTTATTCCTGTGTCTTGCTATCGTCCATACACGAAGGTCCTTTATTCTTATTTATCAGTTTCAGAGAGCTCAGCAACTGCTCCTCTCATTATTTATAATGGTCTTCCAAAGGATACTTCTGAGTTTTCTAAGGGAAAAACATCTATTATTCTTTTTTAAAAATTATCTTTATTGGTACATTAAATATACACATCATGATTGCACTCCATAATGGGGATTTGTACCAGTATAAGACACAACTTAATTCTCATTTTTTCCCATAGACCCACCCACCCTACCACCCCCCCATATACATAAAATTTGTTTCCTTACTTTTTTGTTACAATCTCAACATTGTCCCCTTTCACCTTATTTTACATTG
>PVIR01039642.1:0-13792 GCA_004026965.1 Petromus typicus
GACCCAGATGGGCTACTTATCCAAGTTTACCATGCATCACCATTTTTTTCTGCTTTTCTGGAAAAAGCAAATAAACTAACTTGAAAGCATGTGCTTATATTTAGAGAAAAAATTTTATCAGAAATAAATGAATCCTAAGACAAGAAATAGTTTTTCATATATTAATACATAGTAAACAGTGTTGTATCAGTTGAGAAGATCCTTTTAGAATTGACTGTAAGAAAACATTTTGTGTTATTTCACTGAGCAAAATTAGGTCATGAATGATAGTACATTTTCACATATAAGACATTTCCAAAGAATAAATACAATGGTTTTTATATGATTGGTATCTTCCAGAAAAGGGGCTAACATTCCAGTTGATGGTGTTTATGAATGTAGAGAGCCTTCAGACCATAGTTAGCTGGCTCCAAGGCAGGGGAGCCTGGAATGGCAGGCAGGAAGCAGAGTGAGAGATCACAGGAGTGGGAAGGAAGATACTCTCTCTCATGCCACGTAACCAGTGACCCACCTCTTTAGATCAAGTTTCATCTACTAACATCACATTTAGCTATAAACTTATCAGTGAAGCTGCATAATCACCTCCCAAAAGCCTCACATATGAGCGCATGAGGCTTTGGGAGGACATTTAGACACAAACTGTAACATTCTGTTCCAGGTCCCCAAAATGCTCACATGCATTCCTTTATACAAAATGTTTTTATCCCTGAAATTGCTAAAGTCCCAAGAGATTCAGTGTTACTGAAAAGTCCAAATCTATAGTCTCCTCTGAAATTGAAGGCAAACTCTCCACAGTGAAGCCCTGAAAAAAATTACAAGAAAGTTGATTTGCCAACATAAATAGGCACAGAGTAAAAATTCCCATTTCAAAAGGGAGAAATAGGAAAGACAGGAATGGAACCAAAGCAAGTCCAAAATCCAGCAAAGCAAACATTAAATCCCATACTTCCATGTCTAGTACTGGGGAAAATCTCTGGCAGGATATAAGCTCCAAAGGTGTTGGGTGGTCTCACCTGTTTGGTACTGCCAGTGGCTGTACCCCTCATGGCTACTGTCTTGGGCTGGCTTTAATTATTCCTTGTGGTTGTCCTCAGATGTTTCATACTCCTGGCTTTTCCAAAATCCTGGGATCTCCACTGCACTTTGGCTTCATCCTCACAGCCTTACTCACTGTCCTCTCAGGTGAACATTACTCACGAGAGAGCGGGGCGGGGGGTCTTTCTTCGGAATTCTAGGTGGAAACCTCCCTGACCTCACAACTCTTGTTTTCCGCAATACATACAAAGCCGTATACATGTGGATAATGCTGAGTTCTGTCTGCCATCAGGTGGAGCAGCAGCTGAGCCCTTCTGCTGTTTATTGCTGGTCGCAGAGGCCTCTGAGGGCCTAGCTGGCTGAATTCAGTGAACGGGATCCTGGGGAATCAATTCCCATTCCGTAGGCCGCCTCTACTCTGGGGCACGGCACCCTGAGGCACTCTACTCAGAGCAGTCTCACTGCTCTGAAAAACCTTTGAGTCTGGAAAGAGTTAGGGATTTTTGTTTTTTTTCCCATGCCCTCAAGGCATCCTCACTACTGTTCATATCTAAAGAAAGTACTTGGTTTCTTGTTCATGCTAATATTTTCCTCTGACCTATTCTCTGCTTCATCTTTGCGGACCTCAGTTTTATTGGAGCTTTCTTTCTGCCCCAAACTCAAAACTCTTACAATCATTCTGTTGGGTTATTTGCTCTTGATTCCCAAGGTAGAGCTTGTTAAAAGCCCCCAACAGAACCCATGTTACAGAGTAAATACTTGCTTCTCTTAAATTTCCTCTGCCAGATTAACTAAATTGAAATCCTTAATCTTATCTCCTACACAGTTTCTGGACATAAGCAAAGTGCATACAAAATTTTTATGCCAGAGCAAAGCATACATGACCTGTAGTCTGACTGCTATGGAAACCCCTGCCAAACTGAAACCTCTTGATCCTAGCCTTGTCTGGATGGATTATTGTCAATAGTCTGGTCTTCTGAGCTCTGAGCAGTCTCTTGGTGAGTTTAGCTCACAGTATGACAGGGCTGATTCTCCACTGAGTTCTGGGATACCTCAGGTCATGAATAATACCATTTGCAAACAATTCGTTTCTCAAACAAAAATGTTCTACAGAACTTTTCTTCTGTTCACAGACTGCATTAGGAGACAAACACATCTGGAGCAATTGTCTCTGCACAAACACAAAATATGGCCATCTTTCTAAAAATTGTACAACAAATTAAGTTCATAAACCAGTGTGCCACTGTATCTCCAAACCTTTCCAAACTCTTCTACAAAGCCAGTTCCAAACCACTTGGTCAGGTAGTATCATAATTACTTCCTTGTTACTGAGACACAGTCCCTGTTGCCCACAAAGTATAAAAGAAAGGTTTAAGTTGGCTTACAGTATATAGAAGCTTCATCTCATTATCAGCTGGCTCCAAGGAAGGCCAGCATGGCAAAAGCCATGGCAGAAGGGAATCAGACACTGGCATGGCAAGCAAGAAACAGAGTAAGAGATGAAGGGGGATTACCCTTCAAGACCACACCTCAGTTACCTGCTCTTTTTGACTAGGCATCACCTCCCAACATCACATCCACATCGTATAAACTCATCACTGGATTAGTTCTAGGGATGAGCATCATACCCCTGTGATCCAGTCACCACCCTAGACCTCTACCTTGAAGCATGTGAGGCTTTGGAGGTGCATATAGATATAAATAATAAAGAGCATCACTAAAAAAGAAAACAAATCTCCAGAGCCAATGGATAAAAAATTTGGGGAGGATAGAGATGGTATAAGGGATTAAAAATTAAATGGGAAGAGTGGAAGTTACTGATATGATGAAAATGTTCTAAAATGATTCATTGTGGTGGCTGCAACTTGCTAAATTTACTAGAAACCACTGAAGTGTACATTTGGAATGGATAAATTAATGATATATAAAATACTCTTCATAGAAGCTTTCTTTAATGAGATAACTTTCCTGACATTCAAGAGACCCTTAAAACAGTACTTATTCTGCTTCAGAATATTTAAAGTATTTATTATAAATATTTATGGGATGTTGGGAGAGTAGTTGGGCTAAGTGAATCCTAAAGTGCCTTTTATCTTCTTTGGTCAAGTTTGCCCCAAAGAAAATACTTTTGTTCTTTGATAAATATATAAGTAGAAATAGCCTTGGAAAAGAAGTTAAAAGCACAGAGATATATTTAAAAAACTTTCCAGAAAATATGACCTAAGACCCTTCAGAGAACTTCTACTCATCAGTAAGGAAGAAGGAATGTTTGAATGCTTTCAAAATATGAAATCCAAGCCACTATCCACACTACAGTGAAAATATAGGTGAAGGGGGGCAAAAAAGAAAGTAAAGAAGGTTATAAATCAATATTTGTATATTTCAGAGATGGGTAGGTCTGGACAGAATGGCATATGAAAGGTTTAATGATGTTTATTTATGTCTAATTTAAACTCTCCATCCATAAGAAACATGCTTCAAGCACTGGATATTGGTAAGAGGTCATATGGAATCAATGTATATAGAAAAATATATGTATGCATTATATTTTATGTATATTTGCATGTGTGTATAATTTATATTTCAATTTTTTAATGATAAAAATAGTACCTTCAGAATACATAAGCATTCTTTCGGTTATAGCAAATAACAACTATGTGACTGTAATATTAAAAATGTTAATCCTTGTGGAAAAAGTTTTATCTCTAATAGAGTCTATAAAGCATATGCATTGCCTAAATAAATTATATATATTTTTTTAGTTTTGCAGGGTTTTTGTTTTGTAAAACATGAGGCAATCTCTAAAAAATTCATTAATACTTCTCCAGAAAAACATTTGATTAATATATATTCCTCACAAATGGACAATACTTGGCATTCTACTCAGATAGCTTATACTCCGTTGGTGTAAACAGGAAATAACTTTTCCATAATTACCTTCTTTGGATGTTTCCACATTACAGTTGGCCATGAGAAGAACTTATGTGATATTTGGAAAATGAAAGCAAGGTAGTAGCCATGATCACTTTAAAATCTTTTCACAGGCCGTTAAAGACAGAGACCAGGGACCTGGCAAATGCCAGCTTTTGATCACTCTTCTGCTCCACAGACAGCTTTTCTCCTAATTAATGGCATTGCTGAGCAATGGGGGCCTCAGAGCCACTGGAAGCTTGGCTATGGAAGCACCGAGGCCGTGATTATTCAGAGGCAACAGCTTTTCACAGACATCTCCACAAATTCCTTCTTTATAATACTACTATAGTTGTTAGACATATTTGACTTCTGAAACTGAACAACTGTGAGACTGCCTCTGAACCTTCAGTTTCTCTTTAACATTTTAATTTCCCCAGTTTTCCACAGAATTCTAAACTAAATCCCTTATCCCATATTCTTCATAGTGCTTTTGCTTCTGCAAGCATATAATTGATACAAAATCTTATTAATAAGGTAAGTACATCAAAATATAATAATGGATGAAGATGATGAAACATAGTCTAATTATAGATTTTCTCTCCATATTCAGGATGTAATAAAATGAAGAAAGGAAGAAAGGAAAAAAAAAAAAAAGAAAGATGCAAAAGAGAGAAAGAGACAGTCATAAATTCATTAGTGCAACCAAATAAGGAAACGGTTCAGACCCATGCAGAAAACTGTAAATGTAATGGTCACAGAAAGAAACAAAAGATTTGTCCGCATCCATCGGCAAGTGTGTAGAAAGAAGATGACTTCAAGAAATCCTGAGAACTTCAATGCAGTCTCCATTCTGGCAAGAAGTCATTTGTAGTGCTTCATTCTCAAGATGAGGACTGTTGATCCTGTTTAGCAACCAGTCCTAGTCTCAACTATTTTTATAATACTACTAAGGCTTTCTTTGCCATTTCACTAAGTTGATGTTTTCTCTGGTGCAAAAGCAGTAATTGGTAATACTATTGGCACTTTAGCATGAATCAAAGCACTGACACCTAATTCTATTAGGAATCACACTATGTTTTATGTCTACACAAAGAAAGTAAAAAATATGCCAAGAATGACACTTGAGAGTGTGTTTGATAATGGGAAATGTTACTTTTCCACTTTACAGATGAGAACATTAAGACACTTTCAAGGACATACAGTAAGTCATAGAACTTAGGTTCTGAAGGTCAATATGGATCCAGAAAAAGAATAATATCAATTTATTCATTCAATATATTTTCAATGAAGTACCTAAAGTGAGCCAAGCATTAGTCCATGCTCTGGAGGTACAAAGTAATCATCTATCATCATTTCTATATGTATAGAAAGATCTATGTTGCTTCTGGTTATGATTTTAGTTTAATTGTCTCTCTCTTAATACCTTTCTGTATTACTTGAATTTAAAAAGTGATGTGGATATATTATTTTCATAAAAACAATAAGGTGATTATTTTAAGACACAGATGAATAACTCATTTTGCTTTTGAAGAAAATACAAAGTAAAATTTCAGGTCTTAAATTCAAAGTGTATGAAAAAACTGCCATGTTCTTTCGTCTCACTTTTAAATTTTCTTTCCTCCCACTACATACATAGCAATAGAACATGATACCAAGAAAATTGTTTTTTAAAACTAATTTAGAAGACAAGGGTTCCAAAATCTTTCCACTTTACTCAGAAAATATTAAAGACATTCTTTTAAAATCCATTATGATAAATATTTTTAGAAAAAATGAACAATCCTTTGCCATTATTGGATTTCAAAAGAGGAGAATGCTAATGAGGAGTTATACATAAAACATCACTCTGCTTAGACTACAAATTATCCATTTGCCTTCAGAGAAAATGAATCCTGTGAAAGCAAAAAGGCATAATAAAATACAGTGGTCCCCTTCATCTGCAATGGATACATTTCAAGATCCATTGGCTGCTTAAACCAGTAGATGGTAGTGAGCCTAGAATGTTTCCTATTATTTTCTGGTACATACATACATGGATGTGCTAGCTTATCTATCATAACCGAGCATTTACTACTTACTGTAACTCCAGCATTGGCAGTTTAGGTGTAAAAGTAGAATTAGTATGAATTTCTTCTTCCTTCACAATTTCCTGGATAGAAAATGTCTTTGTACTACAGATTTTAGCAACCTTCACATGTGATTTTTTTCTGTACTAAATTGAAATTTTTTTTTTCTATTCTCTTAAAGGAAACATTTTATGGCCTCTCTTTGGCATATTCAAATTACCAGCATCTTCTACTCTTGTGCTTACTAGCCATTATTAAGCAAACTAAAGGTTACTTGAATGTGAGCACTATGAGGCCACAATAGATTCAGGCACTGAGTGGTCTGTGCAGTGACTAATGAGTCCAGATACACTGCTCAGAGATGAACTGAATCCTGGGATAGAGGAAGGCAATGCACAAGATTTTACTACTACTCAGAGTGGCACACTGCTTAATATTTGTACATTTTTTCCCCTGAAATTTCCATTTAACATTTAAAAATGATGATGGACTACAATAACTAAAACTGTGGAAAGAAATTTGATGGATAGGGGGAAACTACTGTATCCTTCTTATTTGGAGGGAGAGAATAGAATATGCCTTATTAACAACATTAGGAACAGATAAACATCATTGACCTAAAAAAGAGTCTACATGTTTCCTTGTAACATATTTGCTAGTTTGGATTTTTAATTGATGGAATTATAAAGATAAGAATATTAAAAATTTCTGTGGCTTTTATTTTAATTCACATTAGCTATTTGCTTAGTGGATAGCACAACCATATGCAAAAATGGATATTTTGATTTTGTGGAATGAAAAGAAGTGATATTTCAAAGTTCTATTTATTTTTATTTTTTAAAATTTAAGCTGATGTATGGTAGTTTTTCTCTTCCCTATCAAAAACTACCAAGATTTCACCATAATTAACTCTCATAATGAGGGAGCTCTAGAATTCCGAGTTCAGGGTTCTAGGTTCTTAAAAACTGTGAGTTTCATATTATAAAAGTATTTGAAGAAGATTAAGCACACTGAAGCCACAAGTTTTTAAATGTGTATTTGTTCTTCTAATATCCAAGGATGATGTGGTCTTAATTCCTTAAGCAATTTATTTTCAAACACTGGCCTTGGCCTGGTGCTAAATTGCTGACATAAAAAAATTCCAGACGAGTTGAATAAAAATATAGGTTTGTAGTCTCTACTTTGGGAGATTCTAACATAGGTTGAGAATTAGAGCCAGTAATTCATATTTTAGAAGAATTCTGCAAATGATTCTGATATGAAGCCAGATTAGGGACCCACTCACTTAGATTCCAGTTAATGAAGAGAGAGCTGTGGTGTGACACAGAGTTATTGGTTTTCTAGTTAACTGTGCAACAGCCCAGGAAATCATATTGAGAAATATCTGGCTACAGGCTTATGTATCCTATTTTCCAAGTGTTAGTCACAATTACAACTAAAAAAGCTAATTTTTGTTAGCTGGAAATTTAGAATTATAAGACTATCAAAATTCAGAGAAGAGACAAATTTTTTGTGAAGCTGAAGTGCCAGAGCTACTCACAAATACCAGCCTGTCTGGTCATTATTGGAAGCAGTGTTATCTTAAGTGGGGAAAGAAAGAAGAATTGCAATGAAAAAGCATTCCATGGAAGCACATCAGAATATCTGTGCCTGAATCTTCAAGGCAGTGTGTTGGTTGTGATCTTTTCTTCTTCTCAATAAATATTCTTTTTACATACCCAGTTTTGTATTTATTTATTATATCTATGCCTTTCTTCTCCTAAAAGAGTAGAATATTGTTAAGTTCTACATAATTTGGATATACATATTAAGAAATCAAAGTAGGATCATAAGGCCTATTTAGAGATATTCCATTGGAGAAATCTGACATGTGAAATTACTATATAATACAAATACCAGATACTGTGTGGAAGAACTTTAAAGAATGCAGAGGTCTTGCTAAATGAAGATCGTGACTTCTCTGAGTAATGAAATGAATGGAAGGTCTGGAACAGAGAGTTGAAGAGGAGGCTGAGGGCAAGGAAACCACAGAAACCAACTTCTAAAGCCATTTTAGGGCTGGGGAGTTAGCTCAGTGGTTCCTGTGCCTGTCTTGCAAGCACAAGGGCCTGGGTTCGATTCCCCGGTAACCACATACAATACTGGGTGTGGAGATTCACACCCAGCAGCAACCAATACCACATACCACAGTGCTGGGCGTGGTGGCTCACTCCTGTAATCCCAGCGCTCGGGAGGCAGAGGCAGGAGGATTGCTATGATGTGAGTTTGAGGCTGAGCTCGGGTCCAGCCTGAACCACAAAGCGAGACCCTGTCTCAAAAAAAACAAAACAAAACAAAACAAAAAACCCTAAAGCCATTTTAGGGAGTCTTATCTGGGTCTTGAAGTGAAATGTTCTCAGCAGAGGCTAGCACAATGCAAATTACACTTTTACTCTTTCTTTCTTTCTTTTTTGTTTTTCTTTAGAGACAGAGTATCACTTTTTAGTTCAGGTTGGTCCTGAACTCACCCCTGAACTCAGCAATTTTCCTGCCTCTGCCTCCCAAGGATTACAGGCATGAGGCACCACCCCCAGCACTGTGGTGTGTGGTATTGATTGCTGGTGGTGAGTCTCATGTGCAGCATTGTTTCATATGTTTACCGCGTATTGAACTTGGGACCCTGTGCTTGCAAGGCAGGCGCTGGAACCACTGAGCTAAATCCCTGGCCCAGTGTGCATTTCATTGTACTACAAAATCCCCAGTCATTAACTGTGAAATTATGCCTTTGATTGAAAGTCTTTCTTTACCATTTAAATGCATACACATTTCCCAAACTTCCGCTGTTGTCATAGTCAGCTAACATAAAATAGGAAGAAAAGTAAATAGAGAAAGGATAAAATTACTCTTTGATGAAACTGCTTCTATAGTACTCATACATTTAGGCATGCCACTAAATTATGTATGTATGTGGGTCACAGAAAAAAATGTATTATTTTAAGAATAATGAAAAAATAAGAAAGAATTACAACATTTTATTCTCCTTATTGTTTGCTGTTCTTTGCCTCTGAGCTTCCATCTATGATGCACTATGTAAAATGTGATGTTAGGGATCACACATGAGCATGTGCTGCTTTCAAGGAACAGAAATGATTTTATTTATTTTATTTCCAATAAACTAAACTTAAAAGGAGAAATCATAAATGGCAATTATTAGTAAAGCCAAAATATAGCTATTTTTCATTGTTTTTATGTATTGAATTTTTTTCATTACATAGAGTAACTAAGATCACAGTTTTACCAAGAACCATGTAACAATCTAAAGTGAAGTAATTTGTATGGCTATTGTCCCACATAGAATGCACGCAGTGGGCACATGCCACTTGTTAAATGTTACACAAATTGTTATTTTTTATTGTGAATGTTGGGAAAATAACAATGATATGCAAAAAGGGAGGCATTATAAAAGTAATAGTTCCCTTTAGAAGAGAAAGGAATACCTCGATCATAAAAAGAATTACTCTACATGAATGTCTCATCAGTAACAACCTCAGGGTACGTAACACTGTAGCAGGTATAAACAGTAAGAGGTACCACTGGAGGCAATGAAAGAGTGACCATGGAGATACAACTTGGGTTATATCACTGGGATGGAGAAACAGACTTTCATGTTCCAGAGAGAGAAGCTCTGCAAAGTGGAGTCTGGGGGCTGCGCAGAGTATGAAAGAATGATGGCAAGAACATCTTAGGCTGGAAAAGACCCGAGATTATCTAGTTCTGGTCTCATGCTTTTCCTCACATTTCTCATTTTCAAGTGAGAAAACAAGGCAAACAGTGTTCTCCATATCACACGGTTACATCAATCTCGGGAGCAACAGGAAAGTCATGCAAAATTCTGGAGCTTGCATGAGGGTCCAAAAGAAGTCCAGGAATTGCTTGCTGCTTGCATTGGTCTTTTAGGTATACTCCAAGCGCTTTCCAGAGTGCTAAGAAAATCTACCCTGAGAGGAAAGCACAAGCTAAAAGTGAAAATGTTTTCACTCCACTTGTTCTACTGACCTGTGCTCTATCATTGCATTTAGTAAAGTGTGAGAACAGACATAAGGAGTACAAAGTGTCAGCTCTGATGCACCTGAGTGGGTTCAAAGAACCACAGTTACAACTCACACAACACCAGAGAGCTAAATGTCATTTTGGTAGGTCCAAGAGTATTTGTTTACCTTTGTTTCCAATGATGTAAGCTTCATCCTGACAAAACCCCATCAATAGGATTTAGGCCTGATCCTCAGCACACTTTGTTTAGTAGTGTATAGCGCTGTCTACTAAGATGACTCACACAGCCCAATGAAGAGATGATTCTAGGACATTTAAAAGAGAAGGCCAGAGTTCCAAAGTCAAGCCTGTACATCCTTTTGTAAGTTAGCTCCCTATTGTAAGGCGCATCATAACCCCAGGAAGTAGTGATCCCACCGCTGCCTTAGTGAGATTGTGGATTCTATATGAACAAATTAGTCTTACAAAGAGTGCTGCTGAAGAAAATATAAAATTAAAGATCTTTGATAAAGTTTGAGTTGATGAGCTTAAATTATTTTTTCTAGTTCAATTATCTACTATTTTGGGGAGCCTTATTTAACTGCAAAAAGCTATACCTGTTACCACTTTGCATGAATGGCAGAAAACAAAGGAGATACATCTAAACAACTAGGGTTTCCCACAGAACATGGTCCCAGCACCTTCTGGAATGCTAAAAAGGTTTTAACCTGAGAGCAAACATAAAATACAACAGCAAATGTTTTCATTAAATTTGTGCTGGAGGCCTGTGCTTTATGATTATATTTAATAAAGTTTCAGAGCAGACACAAATTAAATGGTTTAAGGGTACACACAAAAAATGTAGAAGTGAAAAGAAGAGTTGGGAGGTAATTTTAGAAATCTGAATAGTGTTTGCCTTTAGATAAAGTAATGTGAGTGTGAAAGCCAATGTACCAGAATGATATAACAACTACAAATATATATGCATTGAATACTAGAACACGTTACCATATAAAGTAAATATTAACAGAACTGAAGAGAGGGGTAGATAGTAAACAATAAGAGTGGGTGATCTCAATATTTCCCTTTCAGTAAAAGGTATGATACTTAGACAAATAAATCAATAAGAAAACAGAAGGTCTGAACGGTACTATAAATCAAATATACCTAGTAGTTCTATGCAGAACATTCTGCTCACAGCAGCAGACTATATATTTTTCACAAGTGGACATGACACGTTTTCCAAGGTAAATTAATTTTAGGTCACAAGATATCTTATTTTCAAGAACACTGAAATCATAACAACTACATTTTGTCTCCCTCAATCACAATCACTCAAAATTAGAGAACAATAGGAGAAAGTGGAAAATACACAAAATGTGGCAAGCAAACACTTTTAAAGCAACTAGTTTTTCAAGAAAGACATGTAACAAAGTAAATTATAAAATATCTAGAGACAAATGAAAATGAAGAAACAACAAATCCAAACTTATGGGAAGCAGCAAAAGTGGTACTAAAAAGTGTATAATGATATGTGCCTAGGTTAAAAAGAGAAGTAAACTCTAAACAGCCAAAACTCACAGCTCAGGGAACTGAATAAAAGAACAAACTTGGGTCAGTACTGGAAGAAGTTAAAAAAAAAGTAAAGACTTATGCAGAAATCAATGAAATGCAACAGAACAACAATGAAAAATACTGATATTTGTACTTTTGAAAGGATAAACAAAAAAGACAAACTTAGCTATACTAAGACAAAAAAGATGAGAGAATAAAGAACCATTAGATGCTGCTAGGAGTGACTATATGCCAATAAGATCAATGACAGAAGAAATAGATAAATTCCCCCAAATTTACTATTTACCCAGATAGAGTCATGAGGATATAGAAAATCTGAACAGACTTATACCCCATAGAAAGACTGAAGCAATAATCACAAACCTCCCAGGGAAGAAGAACCCAGGACCAAATGACTTCAAGAGTGATTTTACCAAACATTTCTAAGAGACTAAAGTCAGTTCTCACTCTTTTGAAGAAGCGAAGAGGATGGAATACTTCTAGATTAATTTTATGAGGTCAACATTCTGTGACACAGAAGCAAAATTTACATGCATAGTGAGGTGGGAGGTTGTAGAGAGGGTAGGGCAATGGGAAAAAGTGAGAATTAAGATACCTCATGTACAGGTACAAATTTCCAATGTTGAATGTGATCTTAACATAAACCTAAAATATACCAATAAAAGGGAAAAAAATGAATCCATTTATTTTCTTTTTTTTTTTTGAGACAAGGTCTCATTTAGTAGTTAAGGGTGGCCCTGAGCTCACTATGTAGACTAGGTAAGCTTCGAACTCACAGCAATCCTGCTGCCTCTGGCTCCTGAGTGCTGGGATTACAGATGTGTGCCACCAGGCCTGGCACTGTGACATGTGGTACTGATTGCTGGTGGGTGTGAATCACCATGCCCGACATTGTTGTATGTGGTTACTGGGGATTGAACCCGGATCTTTTTTTCTTGCAAGGCACTGGAATGACTGAGCCAAATCCCTAGCCCTGTGAGTGTTTTTTTAAAGGCACCTTATCTAATTTTAATGCCCAAATGGAGAGGAGATCAGGCTCATTAAAGACACATCAGAGCCTGTATGAATGTGAAAGTCTTGTCGAAGGCTTGGGCTACAATAATTGTTTTCATCACCCTTATAAAAGAAAAAAAAAAAGAACTAGTTCTCATATAAATGTTAAGCTTAAGTAAATTTTTAAAAATTCTACTATATAATTAATATTCTGAATATACAAATAGCCACATAGAGCTTATCTCTATTCAGAAATATTTTAAAATTATCAATAGAAATAATCAAATGCATGTTAATCTTTTTTTTTTTTTTTTTTTGAGACAGGGTCTCTCTTTATAGTTCAGGCTGGCCCTGAGCTCAGCCTCAAACTCACATCACAGCAGTCCTCCTGCCTCTGCCTCCCAAGTACTGGGATTACAGGCGTGAGTGTCCACGTCCAATATTGTATATGGTTATAGGGGATCAAACCCTGGGCCCTTGCTCTTGCAAGACAGGTGCCGGAACCACTGAGTTAAATCTCTGGCCCAAGTGCATGTTAATCTTTAGATAGACTTAGAAGCATCCTCCTTTTTAATCACTCTAGATCTTATCTAACATCTCCTGAAACTTCAGGCTCCACAATGGGATCAAATTCCATCAGTGTTTTCAGGGATACTGGTAACTTCTAACAGTTCCCGAGACCGATGGTCCATTCACTCAGCTCATCTGTTAGAAGTATTTGAAACAATGGCCTGAAGTATTATTGCAGCACTATGATTAGGAAGCCTTAATACAATATTTAGTACCTTGAATTTCTTGATGAAAGAGCAGAAACATAATTCAATTATTTACACAAAAGTTACTTCCACATTTCACCTTGAAATGCACAGTTGATTTCACAGTAAGTATTCATTTGTTTGCTCATTCATTCATTCAACAATATATTAGAAAGCCCCTACAATGTGGCATATATGCACATACAAAAATTTCTCTGCTTGTGTTTTTATATTTCCTGGTGTACTCGTATAAGTATATGTGCCAGTGGATGTATGCATTTGAAATCAATTAACAATATGACATTTTATGGCAGTCTTGTGTCAGTTGGACACGTTACACATTCATGTTCATGTGGGAAAGATGGACATGGTTGTGTTCATCACTCAATGCAAAGTTTACAAACAAAAATACAACTCTGTCAGATTCTCCTGCTTGTGAACCGAACT
>PVIR01039643.1:0-13879 GCA_004026965.1 Petromus typicus
AAACAGTAAAATTATCATATAGTAATAAAAAACAACATACAAAAATTAGTATTAGCAATATTACATTTATGTTTCATTATAAGATTTAAATGTTTAAATATTTTTATTGACACATTCATGACCAAGACCACAGTTCGTATGTCTTATTGCCAGGTGGCTTGAACCATTGGCAATACATGCATGACTGTTCCACTGGCCAGCTTTTTATTAATTTTACTAGTGAAAAGACCCCTAAATTGATTAGATCCATTTGTACTACCTTGGCAGAAGCCACCCAATCAAACCAGGGGGAAAATGTTAAACTATTAAAACATTTTAGGGGCCAGGGATTTAGCTCAGTGGTTTCAGCGCCTGTCTTGCAAGTGCAAAGGGCCCAGGTTTGATCCCCGGTAACCACATACAATACTGGGTGTGGAGACTCATGCCCAGCAGCAACCAGTACCACATACCACAGTGCCGGGTGTGGTGGCTCACGCCTGTAATCCCAGCACTCAGGAGGCAGAGGCAGGAGGATTGCTGTGATGTGAGTTGGAAGCTGAGCTCAGGGTCAGCCTGAACCACAAAGTGAGACCCTGTCTCAAAAAAAAAAAAAAAATTTTAAATTGGGTATGATGGCATACCTCTGTATGGGGCACAGGCCTTAGAAACCAAGCAAAGAGGATCACAAGTTTGAAGCCTACCTAGGCAATTTAGCAGGACTCTAATTCAAAAATAATTTTTTTTTAAAGGGGATATAATATCATGGGTAGAATGCTTGCTTAGCTATGCAAGAACCTGCAATAAATCCCAAATATAAAAATAGTAACAACAAAAGAAAGAAAAAAAGATAGAAACCCCTTTTTTAACCCATTTTTTGAGACAGGGTCTCATTCATGGCCTTGAACTCACTATGTTACACAAGCTCACCTCAAACTCACCCCAATCTTCCTGCCTCAGCCTCCCAAGTGCTGGGATTATAAGTATGTGCCCCCATACCTGGCCATTCCTCATTTACATATTAATTTATCTTGGGTTTTAAATATACTTTAGAAAGACAACTATATTCCACAATGCCAAATATAAGCAATTTAGTGTTACAACTTACAAATTAAACCTCATCATAACAAAATCATAAAATATGTGACATTTATGTTGCATTGTATACCCATTAGCTTTCACTGCACACAAGAAGATGGTGTTAGTTAATATGAAAACTTGAATAGTGACTCCAAGACTAAGTCCACCCTAGATATCTATCCTCAGAGGAGAGCCATGTGACCAGCTCAGCAGTAAAACTCAAGTATCAGTTAAACGGTGTTAGGTTCAGGGATAAGAGGGCAGCAGTATCATTTTATCATACAAAACACATAAAAATTGCTTAAAAATTCTAAATTAATCTAGCCTACTTTCTGTTTACAACATTCATGATAGAAATATACAATGGGGGCTAAATGATAAGGACAGACTCAGAAACAAGAACTCTCTCCCTGGACAAAGCATTTTATTCTCATGAAACCATCACCTCTGTTTCACTATTTGTCTATCTGTCTGTCGGTGTCTCCCTCTCTCTCTCTGTATCTTACCTTTCCTCATCCAAAATAATAGAACCATCTTCAGCCACTTTCACTCGAGGAACCAGCAATGGCCCATCATCCATCTCTTCTTCTTCTGCTTCATTATCTTCAGCATCAAGAGCACTCTTACTTTCTTGCCTACTAAACAGAATGAAAAGTTAATTCACAGAGGTATGAGAAGTGTTTCTGGGGGATGCAAGAGTAGTTCAGTGGTACAGTGTATCCCTCAGTATACATAAGACCCTAACACCAGAAATGACAACGAAAAACCAAAAACTTCATATTGCATTAGAGTAGTATGTCTCTTAAGTCCTTTTCAGACTATTTACCCACCCCACCTTGCTCTTTTCTGGACACAGATACCCAGCACATATACATGAAAGTTTCCTGAGTAATATATATTTTTAAATAATCACAAATTTAACCCATAGCTATTTCCAACTTTCCTTATAATCTAACTGAAAGTACTATGTGTTATTGAGAAGACATCTGTAAGATTTTCTCAAATTTTTTCTGGTTGTATTTATTACAAAATTTTACACTCTTAAAGAGATGGTGCTTGGGATGTAGCTCCATGGTAGAGTAATTTCCTGGCATGCACAAAGCCTTAGGCTTGATCCTGAGCACTAGAAAAGGGAAGCAAAATAAAACAAATGTTCACATTTTCTACCTCAGCATATTATCAAAGTAAACCATCCTATTATTATACAATTAAAATAACAATCCTTATAGTTACCTAGCACTAGTTTCCAGATCATTTTATTAACTCTTCAGAGCAACCCCTCAGGATTAGAATGTATATAACTCAATTAAGCCTTAGAAAACATGAGCAAATCTTACTAGATGATGCAACAACAGCACAAAAAGCCTAAGACAGTTGTTCTTTCTCCTTTTATTTATTTTTTTGGTGCCAAAGATTGAACTGGGGACCTTGTGCCTGCAAGGCAGGCGACGGGACCACTGAGCTAAATCTGGCCCTCATTTTCCTTTTTCTTTGAGACAGTCTTGCTTTTGTAGTTCAGGCTGGTCCTAAACTCAGCCTTGAACTCACAGCAATCCGCCTACCTCTGACTCCTGAGGGCTGGGATTATGCCTGGCATTGTTGAATGTGGTTACCAAAGATTGAACTTGGGACCTTGTGCTTGCCAGGCAGACAATGGAACCACAATCTAAATTCCCAGCCCTCTTTTCCCTTTTAAAGAAGAATATTTGCATATTTATGTTAGATTTATTTTTAACTGATTCAGAAAACATGAAAATTATACATATTAATGGAGTACTAGTTTTATACATATATACATGTACACATGGTGTAATCTTTAAATCAAGTTAAACTAATCCATCCTATGTAATTAGGCTGGCCTCATACGTGCAATCCTCCTTCCCTAACTCCCCAAGAGCTGGGATTACAGGTGAGTACCATCATGTCTGGCTGTTTGCTCCAGTTTATTTAAACAAAGATTACTACAAACCTATAAATCATAACCTATCTTTAAAATTCAGAGTTGGCTTTAAAACAGAATATGGATCCTAGGCAAATGCTAAGAATCACTTGGTCCCTGAAGTGACAAGACAAATAAAGACTTCCAATGTTTCCATGAGATCTCTACAATCTCTACTTTGAAATACTGTACTACGTTGTAATAATTTCTCAGGAGATCTTGTGGTAGGGTTTTTTGAGAGTATGCTAACTCATGGCAGTTAGAATCTAGAAGGCATACAGATGCCCATACAAAAATTAAGGTCACATATAGTGGTGTCAAGACTAGACCTGTAGTAAGACAATACATGCAAGCCTGCTAACTTTGTTGTCTAAAACAAAAGAAAAAACACACTTTTATTTAGATATATATAGACAAGAACCAGAATGCTACATTAAAAACAAAACCAAAGAAAAGATAACATTTTCTGCCTCCAGATGCCAGAAAAACAAACATGAAAAGCTTTTTCCAGTATTCATTTTGTTCCTCTTGAAAATTTTGGACATGTAAATATATTATCTCCCTAAGACAAAACAAAAATTTGTAATTCTAAAACTAATTTAAAATCGTAATTCTGGTCAGTTATCTACTATACAAATAGTATGGTATGCCTATGATGATTTAAATAAAGCAGTAACTTTAATCTTACATGAATCTATTAAAAATTCAATCTGGGGGCTGGGGATTTAGCTCAGTGGTCCCGGGGCCTGTTTTGCAAGCGCAAGGTCCCAGGTTTGGTCCCTGGTAACCACACACAACAATGCTGGACTTGGAGACTCACGCTCAGCAGCAATCAGTACCACATACCGCAATGCGGGCATGGTGGCTCACGCCTGTAATCCCAACACTTGGGAGGCAGAGGCAGGAGCATTGCTGTGATGTGAGTTTGAGGCTGAGCTCAGGGCCAACCTGAACTACAAAGTGAGATCCTGTCTCAAAAAAAAGAAATTCAATCTGGGACCAGGGATGTAGCTCAGTGGTTCCAGCATTTGCCTTGCAGCAAGATCCGAGTTCAATCCTAGTAACCACACTCAACACGCCTGGCATGGTGGTTCACACCTATAATGCCAGCACTTGGGAGGCAGGGGCAAGAGGATTGCTGAGTCTGAGGCTGAGAGGCTGAGTTCAGGATCAGCTTAAACTACAAAATGAGACCCTGTCTTACAAAAATTAAAATAATAAAAATGTTTTTAAAAATTCAAAAATTCAATCTAATGTCATCTGACTACAACAGAAAACATCATTTGATTTCACTTTTTAAAAAACATACCCATACCTGCACGAGAGCTCTAGCTCAGTGGTAGAGTACTTGTTAGCATGAGCAAGAACGAGTTCAATCCCTAACAGCAAGAAAAAAAAAAGTATCCATAATTTTTTTCAAAGAAAAATAAGATGAGATACTTACTCTCTTGTTTGAACTGGAGTCAATGATTTTTCAGTTTTCTTTTCCTGTTCCAGTGAAGAACTGTTAAACATAAATAACAGAATATTGATTTATACCATATAAATTCTACCTGTAGGAATTATTCCTACCTGTAGAAGAAAATTATCTTAATTTCAACATGTTTGTTTTTCCACTGAAGTTAAGTAATGATGTAATCCAACAACCAATGTTTCAATAATGGCTGAGGAATTAGCACAATGCATCTTTAGCATGAATAACACCCTGAGCTCAATCAATATCTACCTCAAAGAAAAGTTGAAGAGCAGGAAGGAAGGAGGACAGAAGAAAGGAATGGAGAAGGAAAAGGAAAGGAAGAAGGGAAAAATTTTTCAACCCTCAGAAGAAAATGTTCTCACTCTTACCTCCTTACTAATGAGTCATGAAGCAACCTAGGTATGTTGTTTCCAATATCTACATGTCAGACAACTCAAGACCTAGGTTTCTGGCCCTTCCTTTACCTGATAAACTCAAAAAAGGACTGTACTTAAAAATATACTATCTCCAGCTGCTAAGCAGTAACAAAATACTAAAAGAGGTTAATTATAGGGCTGGGGATTTAGCTCAGTGGTTCTGGCATCTGCCTGGCAAGCACAAGGTCCTGAGTTTGATCTCTGGTACCATATACCACAATGCTTAGCATGGTAGCTCATGCCTATATTCCCAGCGTTCAAGAGGCAAAGGCGGAGGCAGAGGCAGAGGCAGAGGCAACAGGACTGCTGTGAGTTCAAGGCTAGCCTGAACTACAAAGCAAGACCCTGTCTCAAAAAACTTGAAAGAAAGAAAGAAAGAAAAAGAAAAAGAGGTTAATTATAAGCCTTCTTCCTGGCCCCACCTCAAACTAACTTTGATTAAAGCTTTGTTTTTCCAGGATGTGTTAATCAAACTGCTGCTGTATTATATAACAAGGTCCAGCATAAAAACTAGATCACTCCTTTAAATCAAGTTCTAGTACATAGAAACTAGTAGAAAAGTTGATCAGATGGTTTTACTGTATCCTAGTAACATATCAAAGGAAGTTTTTAATTTCAGCAATAAAGGGTCATCAATTACTATCTCCACAAAGCAATTATAGAATTTAAACTATCTTAGGAGGGGTGCAGTAAGTAGCACAAGAAATACCCTGTGTTCAATCCCTAGCATGAACACAAAAGTAGAAACAAAGATCACTAATTTTTGTTATAAGTTTTACCAAAAGAACAACGTGCTTTTGAAAAATATTAAGCTATATGCTAAAAGTGATATTTAAATTACTGCACACCCAAAGAAACTAAAGAGAAATTTTACTTACGACATTGGATTGTTATCTGGTAGGTAATATATGAAGTCTCTCATAGTCATTTTTGAACGATCTGGTGGCATCTGGCTTTCATTTATCGCATATTTGTTTTTCCATTGTTTCTATATACACAAGAACACACAAAGATCTACTTTTATAAACAAAATTTCAAATATATTATATGCAAATATATAGCCTACTGCTACATTCACCACAGGTGCCTTAACAATATTCTTACCTCACACTTGTGCCTAATTTTAAGGAAAAAAAAATTATAAACTAGGTATTAAAAGTTTGTAGTACACTACCTATAACAGTATGAGTTTTTAAAAATTAAAGTGGCTAGAATTGGACAAAAGCTCATATTGAATCTTGCTTATTGCAATGAAGGTATAGCTCAGAGGTAGAGCATTTGCGTAATACATGAGTCACTGGGTTCAATTCCCAGATTTCCAAGAAAAAAACGCATTCTATAATTAATAACAGCTCATGTTTTTTGGGACACTTACCATTTTTTAGACATTATTTCAAATACGTTTCATGTGGAGATACTATTATTGGTTCTATTTCAAAAATGAAAAATATAAAACACAAAAAAATTCTTAAATTTCCTAATGTCATATAATTAGTAAAGGATAAAGTTAAGATTCGAAACTTAAACTGGATGTTGTGACACGTCTGTACTCCCAGCACTCAGAAGGTGAGATAGGACAATTATTCCAACTTGAAAGTCAGCCTCAGTAACACAGCACAATTCTGCCTCAAAGGAAAAATAAAAGCCAGGCATGGTGGCATAGCCTTGAAATCCCCACACTGAGGCGGCTGAAGCAGAATGATCATCACAAGTTTGAGGCGATCCTGTACTGCATAGTAAGTTCAAAGCCAGCTTAATCTACAATGTAAGAATATGTTCCAAAAAAATAAAAATAAAAAGTATAATTAAAAGCTTAAATAACTAATTCTAGAGCCAACATCCTTCACTACTGTCCTTGAAAAATAAATTCAGTCAAAATTTTAAAATACATTCAGGACAACCTAGTAAAATAAGACTCGGTCTCAAAATTAAGTTTAAAAAAAGAGCCTATAAGGAAACAAATTTTATATATATGGGGGGGTGGTAGGGTGGGTGGGGCTATGGGAAAAAATGAGAATTAAGTTGTGTCTTATACTGGTACAAATCCCCATTATGGAGTGCAATCATGATGTGTATATTTAATGTACCAATAAAGATAATTTAAAAAAAAAAAAAAAAAAAGAGCCTAGCATGTTGCTCAGTATAAAGACCCTGGTTCAATCTCCAGTAGCACCAAAAATAGATGTCACTGTGTTTGTTCTTCATCAAAAGCTACAGATGCATTTTTTTTTGTTAGATGCTTATTTTTCTTCCAAATGACATCTCACTACCCTAAAAATAGAAATCTAGAAGACAACATGAAAACTTATTTTCCTCTTACCTTCTCCTTTCTCAATTCTTCTTTTAACATTTCCCGTAGTTTCTGAGCTTTGTATATCCGGTACCTGTCTGAGTACAGTTGTTTCTCTTTTGTTGGAACAGGGTTTGGCTGAGGAACATCTTGATTAACTACAGGTAAGGGAGGAGACTGTGAAGGAACACTGACAGGTTTAGCCAGACTAGAAGTACTTGATAGTCGCCTTCTTATCTGGGAAGTAGTAGAGGAGGACGTACAGGATTCTTCAACATTATTTTCACCATCAATCTTTTCACTGCTGTTAAAATTAGAGAAGGAAAAATAAACATTAATCTTTAGTTTTAAAACCTTGTGTGAGCCAGTTGTGGTGATGCACAATTAAAATAAACCATGTGAGAGGCTGAGGCAGCAGAAGACTTTGATGTCAATCTGGGTTACAAAGCAAGTTCAATGCCAGCCTGAACTACACAATGATACCTCATCTCAAGTAAATACATACATATCTATATAAACATAACACTTAGTCAGGTAAAATTCCAAAGAATTAAAGCTTCATTATTTTAAAAAAAATTTTTTTTTGAGACAGAGTCTCACTTTGTAGTTCAGGCTGGCCCTGTACTATGTAGCCCAAGCGACATTGGAACTCACAGCAATCCTTCTGCTCTGCCTCCCAAAGTGCTGGGATTACAGGCCCAGGGCCGGGGATTTAGCTGATTGGTTCCTACTACACTGCCTTGCAAGCACAAAGGCCCTAGTTCACAACATAAAATAATACCAGGCATGGTGACTCACACCTCTCCGCAGGCAGTACCACAAACTACAATGCTAGGCCTATAATCCTAGCACTCAGGGAAGCAGAGTCAGGAAGACTGCTGTAAGTTCAGGCTCACCTGGGCTACACAGTGAGCTCAGGGCCAGCATGAACTGCAAAGAGAGACTCTGTCTCAAAAAAAAAAAAATCAGAAAACAAACAAAAAAGCAAGAATTAAAGTGTATTATGTACATATACCAACTCACCATGATGAATGTAACACAGATATGTACTAATAAAAATACAATTTTTTTAAAAAAATCAATCTGAGTCTAACAACACATGCCTATTAATTCCAGCACTCTTAAAGCCTGAGGCAGGAGAATCACAATTTTAAGCACTGCCTGAGCAATTTAGCAACTTAGCAAGACCCTGTCTCAAAATTTAAAAGATAGAAGAGTTTTGCAAAGTAGAGAAGTAAATGCCAGGAATTCAGCTTCTTCAGGATGAAGTACCTAAAGTCTGGAAAAAAGTCGTTTAAAGAATTATCAAAGTGAAAGGAGGTTACCCCAGAACCAAGAGGGATCTGACAAAAGAGAGGGAGAAAAAAGGTTTAATTGACACAGAAGAAATAAAGGAGAGAGTGGGACCTGCAAACCACCCTGCCAGACAGCTGCCTGCTGGCCAGACACGAGCCGAGAGACAAAGTCAAATTACAAACTTTCACTTACGGAACTGGATGAGCACATGGGATTGAGAGATGTAGTGGCTGCTGGAACCATAATGAAGCCTTCCACAGTTAACAGTGGACACACGTCTTTTGTCTTTCTTTAGCTTTTTCTCTAACATTTATATATCAGTCATAGAGCCATTTCCCATACCCATTTCTCTCTAACAATTCTACAACCAGTTTTCACTGTTATCACCATCTAAATATATAACTATCCCTTCATTAGGATCTTGCCCACTCCTTTATGTCCTTCTTTCCATACAATAGATCAGAGGTATTTAAAAAAAAACAAAAAGACAAAAAAAACCACCTTTTTTCTTTTTTCTCTTCTCTTGCTCTTCTGGCATTACCCAATCCTCAATTCCCTGGGCTTTAGATAACTGCTTCTAAAAAATCATTGTTGAATGCTATTTTTTGCCACTAGAGGAGACACAGCCATGCATTTAGTGAATAGTAACTGTGGGTCAATACTTGAGTTGTTATGATGCTTTCAGTCCAACTGTAGCTTTCTTCTCTAGGCTAAAGTCAGACCCACAACAGGGTCTTATGGTATGTTATTCCTCCACTAGACCTGATAGACACCACTGTAACGGATTAGCCTATCACCACAGTAGTTGACTTACTTACATCAGAATAATCCTGACTCAGTGGACAATTGCATGCCAGTGAATCTGTCTGCCAATTCCACCATCACAGGCAACAAGAAGGACAGCAAGAATCCCTAACTCAAAAACTTTGACTGGATCAGACTCTGCAGAAAGAAGTCCTGCGTTGGAGTTAGATTCAGCATCGCAGTGTGTTGGCATTCAGGCTTTCTGGCAAAGAAGATAGTTAGGAATCACATATGCAAAGTCTCACTGGAATATTCATTCTGTGCTCCCATCAGACATCTTATAGCTCTTGTATGTTTCGTAATCTATTTAGTTACAGGGTTATGTGACATTACTTCATGAGTGTGTGTGTGTGTGTGTGTGTGTGTGTGTGTGTGTGTGTGTATTAGGTCTTACTTTCATGTATCTGTTCCTTCCCTGACTCTGATTTACCAGGTGTCTAGGTTCTCTCATCTCAGCTGTCCATCTTTCTTCACCTCAAAACCCTGAAATGATATTTACATAATTCTTCATGCCCTTTCCAAACACATAAATGCCTCCTCTCAAGTTCCTAAATTTCCCGTATTTAACTACCTCACATTCACTCTTCTATTCTCTAGTATTAACTCTCAACCCTCCCCATCCTAAGCTTTTGGCTCTTCTGTATCTTACCTAGCTTAGTATTCTCCCTCATCAGCAAGTTCTGACCATCAATGGACCTCTTTATTTACAAAGTAAACCTCCATTCTCCTGTATTTCACCCCTGCCCCCACAAACATACTCTGAACACTCTAAATATTAACCCTTCTGTTCAACTAAAAGTACTCAAAAAGAATCACACGTCACATCAACCTTTTCTTCTCATCTACCACTACTCCTCCCTTCAAAGCTCTCATTCAGTTTCTAACACGCCTCATCTGTTCCATTTTTCTCACCTCATCGCACCTAGCTCATTGTACAACAATCATAAGTAATAAATATACTGTCATAGTAGAAAACAAAGAGGGGAAGTGTAACTGTGAAATCTATCAGGCAAAACAGAGTCCAAATAAATCACTTAAAGAAATTAACAAAGGCCAGGAATTTAGCTCAGTGGTTCCAGCACCTAACTTGCAAATCCAACATCCCGAGTTCACCTCCAGTAACCACATACAACAATGCCAGGCATGGTGACTCATGCCTACCAGCAATCAGTACTACATACCACAATGTGGTGACTTACACCTGTAATCCCAGCACTCAGGGGACAGAGGCACAAGGATTGCTGTAAGTTCGAGGCTGGCCTGGGCTACCTAGTGAGCTCAGGGCCAGACTGAACTACAAAGCAGGACTCTGTCTCAAAAAAATAAAATAAAACAAAAACTGTATAGAATTCATACATTACATAAGTAGCCAAAATGCGTAGACAAAAAGAATCTGATATTGAAGACAAAACAGTTAATTACAAAAAAAAGTGAATTACAATGAACAACTCAAGCCAAAAAGAAAATGAGCGATTATCTAGCAGCTACTAGATGACGTAAGAAAACCACTCTATTAGTTACAGAAAAACCACATCACACAGATGGACTTAATATATTTAGAGAAATCATAGAAGAAAATTTCCCAAATATAGGAAGAGTTTAAAATATGTCTAATTAATGCATATAGACAATAAACATATATGACCAAAAAAGCTCACCAAGACATAGCCTTATTAAATGGCCAGGAAAAAAAAAATTTTCTGAGACATACTAACAATTTAATTCAGGCTATCCTTGAATTCAATGCGCAGCACAGGCTGGCCTCAAACTTGCGGTGATCATTCTCCCTCAAACTCCCAAGTCCAGGATTACAGGCATATGCCACCATGCCAGGCTTTAAAAAAATGAGAAAAATAATCACACATAAAGGTAAACCAATTAGAATCACAACAGATTTCTCAACACCAGAGAAAGAGCTTGGAGTGAAATATTTCAAACCCTAAGTAAGACTAAGTACCTTCCAGCCAGATTATTTACCTACCAAAGCTATCCTTCAAAATCGATGGAAAAATTAGGTATCTCCATGAAAAAGACCAACTAGCTAAAAAGATACAAGAGTAGGGCCAGGGATTTAGCTCAGTGGTTCCAGTATCTGCCTGGAAAGTGCAAGGTCCCGAGTTTGATTCCCGGTAACCACATACCACAATGCTGGGAGTGGTCACTCACACCTGTAAACCCAGCACTGATAACCACATATGGGAGACAGTAAACTTCAAGGTAAAACTGATCAGAAGAGACAAAGAAGGTCACTACATATTAAAGGAACAATCCAACAAGAAGATGTAACACTAGTAAACAAAAATGCACTCAATAATGGAGCACTTATCTTTATTTAACAAAAACTGCTAAATCAAAAGATCATATAGGGCCTGGGATTTAGCTCAGTGGTTTTGGCATCTGCCTGGCAAATGCAAGGTCTCAAGGTTCCAAGGTCCAGAGTTCAGTCCCCAGTAACCATATAATCCCAGCACTCAGTAATCACAAACCACAATGCCAGGAGTGGTGGCTGGCATTGGGAGGCAGAGGTAGGAGGATTGCTGTAAGTCGAGGCTAGACTGGGCTACATAGTGAGTTCAGGGCCAGCCTGAACAACAAAAGGGAGACCCCTTGTCTCAAAAAAAATCAAATAAATACTGGAAAAATCATAACAGGGAATTTTAACCCTACTTTCACAAAAAGGTCAACTAAACAAATAAAACCAACAGAGAAATAAATATCAGAGCTGAACTATACCCTCGAACATATGGACTTATAGATATACAGTGATACCTTGGTCCACAATCTTAATTTATTTCATGATTCTGAGGAAGATGGCCAAGTTTGTGTTTGTGCAGGGAAGATATCCACGGTCGTGTTGACACTCAATGCAGAGTTTGTGAACAAAGCCAAAATTCTGCTGAATGCTTCTGTCTGCCAACCGAAAGTGTTAGTGTGCCAAGGTACCACTGGATTATTGTATAGCACTGGATTACAGTATACAAGTATTCCATCTCTCAACATGGCATATATTCTTTTTTTAGCAGCTCATGGTACTTTTTCCAAAATAGATCACACACTACTCCACAAAGATAGCTTAAGTAAATACACAAGAATTGAAATTACCCCATGCATTCTATCAGACTACCATCCAATGAAAACAGGAAAACATTTCAGAAAAGGTAAAAGTTATTGCAAAATTAACAACTTGCTCCTAAAAAAATCAATGGCTCACAAAACAAATCAAAGAAATTTAAAATTTTCTGGAAGTTAATGACACTGTACAACTCCACAAAACCTCTGGATACTAAAGGCAGTTCTGAGAGGAAAATGCAATACAGTCTACACTCACATTAGGAAAACAGAGCAAGCCCAAATAAATAACCTTATGAGAAATCTTAAGATACCTGTGCAACAACAAACCAGCCCTGAGCCAAAAATAAGAAGAGAAATTATAAAAATGAGTATAGAAATCAATAAAATTGAGATAGAAAAAAAAGGTTTAAAAAAAAAAATCAATGAATCAAAGAGCTGGTTCTTTGCTAGAATGAATAAAATAGATAAACTCTCAGCCAGATTCACCAAGAGGGAGAAAAAACATCAACACAGTTTGAAATGAAAAAGGTGGAATCACAACAGACCTGTGGAAATCCAGTGGACAGAAACTACTTCAAAAGATTATTCTCCACAAATTTGAAATGGACAGATTCCTGGAAAAAGTCCAAATCAGGTGTTGCGGCACATGTCAGTAATCCTAGCACTTGGAAAGCTGAAGAAGGTAAGATTGCAGCAAGTTCAATGTCCCATCTATTATATAGTGAGTTGAAGACCAGCCTGGACTACATAGTAAGACCCTTTCTCAAATAAACAAACAAAAATCAAAACAACAACAACAACAAAAGACCCACAAAATAAAAATGAAAGTCCACAACCTGATGGATTCACTGCTGAATTCCACAAAACCTTTAAGGATTCTAAATCCCATACTTGTCAAGCTCTTCAAAGAAATCGAAAGGAATGTAGTACTCCCAATTCATTTATGGAAGCAGGTTCCTACTGTAAACTGGAAAAAACCCAACCTCAAAAGAAAACCACAGAAAAATCTCCTAATAAACATAAATGCAAAAATCCACAACAAGACATTAGCAAAAAGAATGCAACACATTATCAAAAAGATTACACATAATGAATGATGAAGTTTCATCCCAGAAATGCAAGAATGGTTCGACATACGCAAGTCCATAAATGTAATGCATCACATGAACAGAAGCAAGGTCAAAAACCACATGATCACTTGACTTATAAGTGTAAGCACCTGAGTTTGATCCCAGGGACCAGGAAAAAAAAGTTAGTCAAAAACCATATGATCCTGGGCCAGGGATATAGCTCAGTGGTTCCGGCGCCTGTCTTGCAAGCGCAAGGACCTGGGTTTGATCCCCAGTAACCACATAACAATACTGGGCATGGAGACTCACCCCAGCAGCAATCAGTACCACATACCACAGTGTGCAGTGTGGTGGCTCACGCCTATAATCCCAGCACTCGGGATGTAGAGGCAGGAGGATTGCTATGATGTGAGTTGGAGGCTGAGCTCAGGGCCAGCCTAAACTACAAAGCGAGACTCT
>PVIR01039644.1:0-13793 GCA_004026965.1 Petromus typicus
CCCATCAGTTTCTTGTTTGGTCCCATGGGTTGACTCAGTTAGGTCTCATGGATTTGTAACTTTCCTTATTTTTCTCCAAGATATTCTTTAAAATGTTTTGGAGCACGGGTTTTGTATTTGTGAAGTTTTTCAGGTGTTCTTTGTCATGAAAGTATCTTATTTCCCCATCAATTTTGAAGGATAATTTTGCAGAATACATCAGTCTGGGTTGGAAGCTGTTTTCCTTTAGGGCTTGAAAGATTTCACTCCAGGCTCTTCTTGCATTGAGTGTTTGAGTTGAGAAGTCCGCTGTGATCCTGACAGGCTTCCCTTGGAATGTAACTGTTTTCTCTTCTCTGGCTGCTTTCAGTATTTCATTCTTTTTTTTTTAATATCTGGGACTTTGATGATTTTATACCTAGGTATAGATTTCTTCATGTCACGGGCATGTGGTGTTCTGTATGCTTCATATATTTGTGTGTCCAATTATTTACCTTTTTCTGTGAAGTTTTCTGCCATTATCTGTGTGAATAGCTTTTTGATGTCTTTAGCATTGTCTCCTGCTTCCTCAGTGACTCCAGTCAATCTTATGTTATTCTTCTTTGAATCATCTAGGAGCTGTTGGATTGCCTTTTCATTATCGCTTGCTTTTTTCCATAGATTATGCCTTTCCAGTTCATTGGTTGAGATCATGTCTTCTAGGTCTGAAATTCGGTCTTCTGCCAAATTCATTCTATTGCGCAAGCTTTCATTTTCTTTCTTAATTTCCTGGGCTTCTGCTTGTAGGTGTTTAAAAGGTTCCAGTGCTTTTGCTATCTTGCATTCTGTCAGCTCCATGATTTCCTCTTTAGCTTTATTAATCATCATGTTGACAGTGTCTAATATCTCTGCTTTCATCTCAGAGATCAGCTCTGATTTCCATTTTACTAGATCTGCTTTGGTTACCATTTCTGAGGGCCCTGGAGACTGGGCTTCACACTTCTCTATTTCCCTTCCCCCTGTGTTACTTGGAGGTGAGGATCTTTGTGTCTGAGATTTGGAGTGTTTCCTCATCTCTGACCTGCCCTGTTTTCTGGCACTGTTTTTTCCAAGTTACTTTCGTTTTAATAGTTAGGAACCTTAAAATAGCAGTGTTTCCTGGGTTGCTCTTTGCAGTCTGTATTGGGACCAATACAAGTTGACTGGATGTGCTTCTGCAGTTACTGTGGAGAAAATCAGACTCTGACCTGCTAACCTCATCCCTGGGCGCTCTTCCGGTGCAGGCCTGGAGGCCAGTAAACTCTAACCCCAGTGCAGATTCAGTGACGCAGACACGGTGCCGCCTCACCGGTTCCCGAGCCGCCCGCTGCCAAACTCAGTCCCTGGGCGCTCTTCCGGCGTGGGCCTCGAGACAAATAAACTCCAAACCCGGTGCAGATTTAGTGGCACAGTCGCTGTTTCCCGAGCTGCCCGCTGCTAACCTCAGTCCCTGGACGCTCTTTCAGCGTGGGCCTGGAGACAAGCAAACTCCAAACCCAGCACAGATTCAGTGACGCAGACTCGGTGCTGCAGTCACCGCTTCCCGAGCCACCCGCTGCTAAACTCAGTCCCTGGGCACTCTTCCGGCGTGGGCCTGGAGACAAGCAAACTCCAAACCCGGTGCAGATTCAGTGACGCAGACTCGGTGCCACAGTCACTGCCTCCCGAGCCGCCCGCTGCTAAACTCAGTCCCTGGGCGCTCCTCCGGCATGGGCCTGGAGGCCAGGAAGCTCCAAACCTGGTGCAGATTCAGTGGCACAGTCGCCGTTTCCCGAGCCACCCGCTGCTAACCTCAGTCCCTGGGCGCTCTTCCAGCGTGGGCCTGGAGACAAGCAAACTCCAAACCCGGCCTCTCTCCACACATTTGAATCCCTTTTCCTGGTCTCTTCATTTGTCTTTTCCTTCCCTTACCACCTTTTCTTTTCTCCTGTCTCTTGCCTTGTCAAAACTTCTAAAGGTTAAACTGAACACTGAAGCCCTTCCTATGCATGTGGGTACATAAAATGGAAGACATCACCATGTACTCTGACTAGATTTTGCTTAGGGGATTTAAGTTTTCACCAAAAATAGACTCTGTCCAAAAAAAAAATTGACACAAATTAGACTCAGGGTTTTGGACTATGATACACCAGTTAAAATTCATAGTCTGTATGTTTTATTTAAAAACCTCAATTAAGTGGGGTATGGTGGGGCATGCCTGCAATCCCATCACTCAGGGAGCTGAGGTAGGAGTACCACCATAAAGTTGAAGCCAGCCTGCTCTATATGATAAGTTAATGACCCAAGACCAGCCTGAACTACACACTAAAATCCTTTCTTTAAAAAAAAAAAAAAGACTCATTTAAAATCTCCCCAGTCTGAGAAAACACCATCTATATTTTCTGTAAGTATCCAAGTTGAAATTTATTTCCCAAGATAACTATTTTGCATTAATTTAAAACTTCAAGAATCAGGTACTGCTCCCTAAGGCAACGACTGTTTATAGTTCATCTGTGTGAGACTTGAAAATCTGCTCTAGTAGATAGACTGTTATTGGGAAATTTTTTGCTGAGCTCAAGATATTTTTGCCTTTACATATGTCTCAAATACTGGATTCAAAAATTCAGCACTGTTAAATTGCCCCTTTCTTCGCACTTGATCCTACATTCTCTGGATTTTTCTTTCTGTACTCCCTGCCCTAGGTAATTAACATAATCACATCTCTTCAGCCACTAGTACAGCAGTAGAATAGCTTTTTGTATTATTTTAAAGATCTGCTGCATACAAAAATTATTAACCAGAAATTTTAAGCTTCAGCATCCCTTTAAGCATAGTGTTGAATGTGAAGCAATTTCTTCATAAACTGCTATTTCTTCCTGAGCTATCTATGACCTTGAATGGCAGTGATTTCCTAAAGCCTCCAGCTCGGATACAACAGTTGATACCACTTCACTCCTTAGTCATGTTACACTAGAAAGGAACTATCCCTTGAAATGAGATTAGGTCACTTCTCTGCATAAAACCTTCCCTGTCAATCCTAGCATAATATCCAAGATTCTTACCATGGCCTGCAAGGTCCAATTGCCTATGTGATCTTGATTCCTGCTGTTACTCTGGCCTCATGTTGTAGAACTCATTGCTCTAATGTCAGTGGCACTGGTGTGCTTCCCATTCCCCTGACCATGCATAGCCACCTCCTTCTTGCCACACCAGGATGAGCCAAAACATTGGTTTCTCAAATAGAATTTCCTTCTTGCCAAATCACTATCCCATTGCCCAGTGAAGGCACTCATTTGCTTACTTGTTTGATAGCACACCTTTCCCTTAATACAGTCCGTGAGAGCTAGAGTTTGTCCATTTTCAGGTGTGTTTTTTCACTACCCACTCTCCTTTCCACAGCTAAACTACGTGAAGATTCTCAGGCCATGCTGCTCTCCTCCAAGACACACTCTACTTGTCCTTGTCCCTCACTCATCACATTTACGATGGCTTGCTCAGGTTCTTTCTGAGACTCCAACATATGAAATGTATCTATCCTGTTCACCCCTATCTCTCTACCACTTAGCACAGATATTATTTGACAGCCACTCAAAAACTCTTTGTGGAAACAAAATCCAGAAGAGAGAATGAAAATGAAAAGATAGGCTTTAAGATGACCAACACCTCCTAGTTGGCCTGAATTGGAGGAATTTCCAAGATTTTAGAACTTACAGTGCTAGAATCCAAAACTTCCCAGGAAATTAAAGACAAGTTTGATACATTAGCTTTAATGGTAACCATCTCATACAGGAAAATGCATGCAGATGAAGTGGTTCCTACAAAACAGACAGCTGTAATTTGTATTTGTCAAGCAAGTTACTTTCCAAGTCACTTTAACCAGTTAGAGGCAATTGTTCTTTATCCCATGTAAGGAATTCTAATACCAGCCCCAGTCCTAGTATTTGGACCAGAAATGAGCCCCTGAGTCACAGGCAGCCACTCAGGCCTGGTTAGCAGAATATGAGATACTCTCATTTGAGAATTCAGCCTACTTTGGCAGCAAGAGAAAGGAGGTGTTAAAATGGACAATGATTAACTATACTGCCATATTTAGTAGGGTGGGAGAGAGTTGAAAGTCACATTTATAAAAAGAGGGTCAGAGGAAAGTGTCAAAAACAGTAGATACAGAAATACCAAGAAACGTCAGCATAATAGCTGCACATAAGACAGGGAGCAATAAGTTTTTGGGTTGCTGAGTATCAGAGTGTCAAAACTATTAAAAATTGTATCCTACAATGTATTACAATCTCCTTGAGGTCTGACTATTTAGTGCTTGAAACTATTTCTTGCATCCTTATTTCCCAGGGTATCATTACAATAAACCCCTTTAAGTAAGGTAACCTGAGCATGTCTCTGTCTTACAAGTTAAAAGAATCTAAAAGGTAATTATTTCTTCAGTCAGCAGGATTAATGGGATAAAAAAATGAGATTAAACACCAAAAAGTCAGAAGAAAATAAAATAAGCTGAGATAGACACCAAGCTCCCAGGCTATCAAAGTATCACAAGTCCCTGGTGAGGAAAGATTAGTAGTCAACCAATCCACAGTCTTATGCACTACTTAGAGCTATCTCTAGCTATCTCTAAGTAGTGAGGTAGCTGTCCTTGCTTGGTTCTTTTTGTTCTCCCTCTATATTCTTTTAAAATTATTTTATCACTTGTAGTCTAACTTTACTAATTAAAGAGTTCATTGTTGTAGAAATATCTGAATTTGAGCAGTTAAACTTCAACGACTTTCTGATAATGTGGAATAAACAAAGAAATGAAGTACTTCGATTAGAAACATTTTCATATACACCTAATGGGAAGAGAAGGTAATATTTTAAGGTTAATATGAATGTAAATATAAATACAAACAGAAAACACACTTGAGAAGAAGGAAGAATATACACTATGTACCATTTTTTGCGATTGTATAAATTGCGTTGAGCTGGGAGATTCAGAACCTTGTGGTCATTTCACAGTATTCCTAGAGATGTCAGCGTGTTTTTTTTCTTTCCTGGCTCAAAGAATGGCCATTGAAAAATACATCCCAAGAACCTCTTTCCTTAACACTTTAAGATAACTCTTACAATTGACAAGTGAGCTACTATTACCTAATCTGTAATTGCTCCCTTCAGAGAACATAGGTCTTATAGATTTGTGTATAAATATTATATTTAGTTATTGGGTTCTCCAAGTATCTCAAGGCCATGCTTGAATAAGAAGAGATGTCAATCGTGGAAAATAGGCTCAAGTTTAATAAATTTTTTCTTTAATTTCACTGTAGGTATATTATCATTTATTTTCATGATAATCACTATTACTATATAACCACAAGTCAAAAAATGCTAAGCACTCCAAATCAAAACATCAGAATTGATTACTAGCAGGTACATGAGGGAGTGGGGATCCCCATGTGCAGCTTCCAGAAGTGTAGTCAACCGTTCTACAGAGTGACTTGGCAATACTTCATCAACTGAGTGTATTCTAGAATTCATACACCCCAGAGATACTTCTGTGTCCAGTACCTAAGACATGTGTGAGGGTGTTTATTGAACACTCATTCATGACATTAAAGCTTTGAAAACAACCTAAATTTTCATCTTAGAAAAACTGAGGCATAAATGCCACAAGTGCACTGTCTATAGTACAAGAGGAAGAGAAACAAACTAGGATCACATTGATAGACAGAAAATACTGTTGAGTAGCTTGGTGGAAAAAAAACCTAAGAAACAAAAGAATATGTACAGCTTAATAATTTGATAAGATTCTTTGAAAAGTAAAAACTGAAAATAGTATTACACCTTTGCCATGAGTAAGCATACTGTTAATTAATTAAAAACATGAAAGTTTGAGTAAATGATACAAGTCAAACACATAAGAAATGAGGTCCATAGAAGAAAGAACAGTGAATGTAATGATAAGGACAAAGATGAGACTGAACTGCACCTAAAAGATCAACCCAAATTGCTCCGAGAGTACCTATTTTCTCTCTTTGTTCATTATCAATGCACCTTTCAAATCCATGTTTTTCTTACATCCAAAATGACTCTAAAATCACTAAATATTCTTCCTAAATATTATCCTCATCTCATCTAACTCTTCACCAGCACTCGACTTTTCTTATCTTGCCTTCCTCAACACCAGACGCTCCTAGTTTGCTCCTGACCTCTCTACTTTCAACATTCAGTCATCTTTGCACTTCATTCACTTCTTCACTTTTCAATGTTATGCTTGCCCTTAATCTTTTCCTGGGCATTGTTCCTTACCTGGCTCGTCAAGGTTGGGCTTTAGCTAACGCCGATTTTTAAAATACATTTCTCACATAGATTGTTTTCTCTAGCCCTACCACTCTCTGAACTTCTGGACACTTCAAAAAGTTTCTTGACACTTCTGTTTAAACATCCCAGTGGCTCTCAAGCCTAAAGTGTTGACTCAATGTTTACCTCCATTTCTTTTCCAAAGTTCCCTATGACTGAATTGCACTGCTATGCATCACTACTCACATAAACCAGAAGTCAAAATGTCATCTCTGACTCACACTGTCCAACAACTCACTCATCTGATATCCAATGAACGTATATCCATGACTAGATATGTTGAAGGTTTAGATGTTCCAAATGTTTCCTACATGTATTTATTTATCTCTATTATTGTTGCCATGGCCTAATACCAAACTGGCATCATCTTTCATCTGAATCCTTCCAATAATATTTTAATTAGAATTTTTATATCCACTGGAATTCACTTTTCCTTGGACCACTAAGTGAGCCTTCCCAAATGCAAACCTGATCGTGTTAACTCTGCTATAAAACACCTTAATACTTTCTCTTTGAGAAAGTGTTAGGATAAAAATTAACACCTAAAAAATAATTTCCCAATCTCTGACTAATCTAAGCTCTATCTCTACAAATTCACCATATGTACCTCTTCCCATCAGCTGTTCTATTCTCTGCCCCCTCTTTGTCAAAGCACACAGAGAAAGCAGCTATTTTCAAACCACAGAGTTTTCACAGGAGACAAAACTGAAAATATATTGACCTTGGAATTCCCAGTCTCCAAAACTGTAAGAAAAATGCCAACTAAGTCTATGATGGCCTTTATAGCAGCATGTACTGATTAATACAAGCACTCACGAAAAATCTTTTAATCCAAACTTCTCTATCTCCCTTAAATCCCAACAGAACGACAGGAGAGATTCTGAACCAATAGGATGCCGATGCAGATTCCTAGCCATGATCCTTGAAGGGAAGAAGCCTACCTTCATCTTCCCCTCTCTCCCACCCTCATGCTGGACATTGGTGTGACAACATGGTAAGCAAATGAGAAAACACTCAGAACGGAACAAACAGCATAGAAAAATAGGACCCAGGGTGACTTTGCATTCCTGTCCAACATTTGGGAAAAAAGAAAATTATATCTTCTTTAAAGCCTTGTCGTCAACTTCTATTACAAGCAACTGAACCAATACTGATTAATCAATACATTGTACTAATTAATATATTCAACAAGTGAGTGTTCCTAGGAAGAGTGACACAAAGGACAATTGTTATATCCATCTTGTTTAACCAAAAAGTCTGTATGTAAAAATAAGTTCAAGAAAGAGGCTACAAAAAATAGGCTTTAAGAAAAAAGTAAAGACCAACAACCAAAAAATCATGTAGTACAATTCTTCGAGGCCCAGTTCAACAAAGTGTCAAGCTTTTACTTAAGTTTTGTCATTAAGACATGTTGTCAGACACCCCATAGCTCTTTGCCCAGCAGTCTTGCATTCTAATCTTCCCTCCTTTTTTACTTATTTTTTTTGTTTTGCTTTGTTTCTTGATTTTTTTTGAGGGGGTGTAGAAGGAGACCAGGTCACTCTATGTAGTTGAGACCCACCTTAAACTCACTATGTAGCCCAGGCTGGCCTTGAATTGGAAGCTTCTGTCTGTCTTAGCCACCAGAGTATTGAGATCACCACTCTTCTGCTCTTAAGGCTTCAAGGATATTAAAGAATCCAGCTGCCTCTAACAGTTCACTAGGACCCATCTGTCTTCTCTTCCTCTTTCCCCTGAAACTTGTCAAACCTGAGATTCTACCCACACACTAATTTTGCACCTAAGGCATAGGTTACAAGTTAGTCTTTCTAACTCATTCTAAACCTGAGGTCCAATAAACCCATGCACTCCCTGTCCACCCTTTCTCCTGAAATTGCCTGTACATGCCTGTGGGAGCTGCTGCCAGGGTGCAGGCTACGATCCTGATCCCTTCCCATCCACACGCACTTCTTTCCAGATCCTCTGCTTGATAGTTTCTTATCTTTATGTTTCTACACAAATTTATCTTATTTGGTGGAAAATATAATGAGAAGAATGACAGAGAGCTACAGAGATTAACCAACACTTAGTGATTTCTCCTTTTGTAGGATTCTAGCCAAGTATTCAACAAGCCATGCAGCTTTCAATATGAATGGTGTTTCTTGACATTATGGAATAATTGCTCACCCCTAAGGGTAGGGCTTTGTCCTCTTGAATAAATAGAAAGTGCTGAGTTTCTCAAAGGTCAAAAAGTCAAGATTGGCAAGCTCTCTGTACAAAATAAATGGATAACATTTTATATTTTTAAGAATTCAGGTAAATTATCCATAGAAAAACAAAATTCAGATTACTTGCATTTTATGCTTTACTGATGAATTAATTTTAAATTACAAGTAATCATTAAAACAGTAGGCATTTGCAACTGCCTATGTATAAGAGATAACAGCACTAATAATTCACTTCACAGATCATATGTGTTTTATGGCAGTTCTTTCTATAGGCAATAATTTTTTCCATGCTTCTAAATGTTGAATTCAGAAGCAGTTTTGCTCACACATTCCTTCACTGCACATGTATTATGTGTTAGGCACCGGGGGGACAACAAGTGAGATACGTTCTTATCTCTGAAGAAATGATGAAAGAAGTAATTATGATAGAACATGCAAGTGCAATGAGGAGACAAGCATAGTTCTAACCTGAAGAAGTGATTTTTAAATTTAATCTTAAGGTAATAGAAGTTATTCAAGGTAACGAAGGGAGAAAGTCACTTTGCACAGATACAATGTACAGAAGCATAAGGGCAAGACTGAAGGAAATAAGACTAGCTGCTAATGGAAGAATGCAGGGAATTATTAGAAACAGCAGAGAATAACTGAAGAGGTAGCCAAGTACCAAACTACTCACTGTTTAATCAGTTATGCCCACTACATTGTGAACAAACCATTTCCGATCATTCTTTTAACTTAAGCACCCATTTAAAACTACTAACCTAGAACCTGAAAATGCTAATACTGGAGTCTCACTGGTGAAGCTATACCTGATGTATTGCTAAGTGTACTCCTGCATCCCACATGCATCTGAGTGCTATTTATTAATCCAGTTTCACCAACAAGTGAGAATAAAACAAATTAAGAGACTGTCCAAACTTATACCATTAGTGGTAGAACTAAGTACCTGACAAATCAGTCTTACAACTGAGTCCAGTGAAACTGTCACATACCATATCTGTTTCTCAAAATAATAAAACTACTATTTGTTCAGTCTTACTTACCCTGTTAAATCTGGCTTATTTCCCAATAGAGCTCTTTGAGGAAATTTAAGGTCCATAAAATTCTCCCAAGTTTATTCAATGGATAGGTGATAAGTTGGACATCTGAGGATCATGATCTTTTTGTTAAATCACCATCTTTCTAGTAAAAGCTATAGATTTTTTTTGTGGGGGGAAAGGGAGTGGGATTTTTTTTTTTCAGTACCAGCGATCAAACTCAGGACCTTGTGCTTGTGAGGCAGGTACAGCACCACCGAGCTACATCCTCGGCCCTGTATGTTTGTGCTTATGAAGGAATTGGCCTCTCAAGAGAACAATGAGAATGGGATTCGCAGATGTTAAGAAACAAATGGCCAATGAAGAGAAGGCTAATCTGAATTTGGCTTTTCACCTCTGTGTTTAGCCTATTTTTATTTAAGTCACTATATCTCTTTGCTTAGTGAAAGTTACCAGACTTGCAATTTTACATTCATTTTAATTTGATTTAATTATTTTACTTTGATTATTATTGCTCTTGTCTATGAGAATCTGAGTTCCTTAAGAGCAAGGATAGATTCATTTCTGTTACTTATTCTGTAGCCCTGGCACATTTTAATGGGAACTCAGTAAATATCTGTTAAATAAATGAACAATTCCCAAATTCAAAGACATATGCAATTATTGCCTGAAAAATTGATAATGGCTACAAAAATCATAGTGACTCTCCTTGAAACTCCTTCCAGCACTAGCTCGAATGTTGCCTTAATTTTTCACACATTTCCCATTGCTAATTCTTTGCCTTCAAGATTTCTCCTCTTCAAACTTCTCTGCAGTGTGATATTCCAACTATAGCCTTTGTTTTGCTTTTCTTCCCATCTGAGGTCTAAGCCACAAACTTTTAACTATTCAACCACTGCCTTACATTCTCTGGTCCTCCTATCTAACTATTCTCCAATTTGTATGTAGTCTGCTTCCTAGACATTCTCGGAATTTGTGCCATTCTCTGAATTTGCACTGGCACAACCACGTCACTAATTTAGTTCAGTCTGTTTAATGGTCTCCTACTTAAATTCCTATAGCTAGACTTGTATTTCCAAGTGTAGGGATAGCCAAACATTGTTTTTTTTTTTTTTCTACTCTATGAGAGAATGAAGAGCTTGCAACAAAAGGGAACAATGTCAACTGTCCCAGTGAACATCCTGCTTTATTTGCCTGACTTTTTAGTAGCTGGCCTCTTGAGATGATGATGTCAACAGCTCATCTGGCTTGGTTTTGTGTTTTGTAGCCAGTTTTCCTTGATGAAAAACAGGACATTTCCCTGAATGCTGGAGAGAGCTCTTTATCTCTTTGGGAGACTTTCAGTAACAGTTTGGAGATCAGCTATTTCCAGCATTACTACTGAGGCTGGACCCTCTCTGAAGGAATCCCATATTCTAACCTCACTGTTCCCTCCCAGGCCATGCTACATAATTTTGACCCCTATGTGGAGTGTGTCCTATTCCTCTTAGGAGAGTCACAAGATCCCTTAGCACTATTTTTTACAATAGAAAAAGCAGTCATTACATTACTTTATAATTTTTATTCATCTCTTATCATGGTCCATACATTTTACCTAAATAAATGATGAAGTTTCTCATGGATGCCTTTGTTCAGTTAGGCCTCTGCAACAAAAAATACCATAGCTTTTTGTATTTTTTTAAATTTTCTTTTAAATTATAAAGGTCAGAAGTCCAAATCTAGTAGTTTCTTCCTGGTTCATGGAAGGCTACCCTTTTCTGTATCTTCACATACCAGAGAGAAAAAGAGGTCTCTCTGAAGCCTGTCATCTAAGGACATCATTCCCCTTTACAGGAACTCCACTGTTCACTTCCCACAGTCCTTGCCTTCAAATACCTTCATATCCATTTTACCATACAGGTGTTGGGGCAGCTCAAAGCCTGAGTGCATGCTCAGACTGGACAGCATGTGTAGAGAAAGCATCCTACAGAGTCAGACAGACTTTACATCTAGCCTCCCAAATTTTAATTAAGTTAAAGTATGTGCATATTTTAAAGCAAATAGGGCATCAGCTTATTTCTGAATGATTTTATTCATACAACACACCATATCCCTAAAAGAGAAATGTTTTATTAGTTTATACAAGAAGAAATCCTGACCCACGACAAATATTTTTGGCAGGAATATCTATAGACAAGTTTTGGTCCAAATCTGATTTGGCACCCAAAATCCATTTCCACATTTATTTGGCCCAAAGTTTGCTCTGTTCGTATCACTTGAAACCTAGTTTTTTTTAAAAAAATGTTTTTAAAAATCAAATGAGCATGCATTTTAGTCCCATGGTACGTAAATGTGTGTAATTATGTGTGCGCTATATTCTTGGAAGAGCCAGAGAAGTGGTTTATGTAAAACACACACACAAACAAGATAGAAGTAAACAAATACATCCAAACATCTTGTCCATTAGCTGATATATTTTCAAGGCAGGAGCCTGAAAATGTATTTCTCTCCCCTGTTTACAGTGGCAGCTGCTTATGCAGCTGAGCACAACATTTCCTTCAAGAATTTACACCTATGGCTTGCAACTACCCAAGATGTGGAAAGAATACATTAAACAGAAAGCTGTTTCGGTCACTGAATCTGCGCCGGGGTTGGAGCTTGCTGGCCTCCAGGCCCACGCCAAAAGAGCGCCCAGGGACTGAGGTTAGCAGCGGGTGGCTCAGGAAACAGCAACTGTGACACCGAGTCTGTGTCACCGAATTTGCGCCTGGGTTAGAGCTTACTGGACTCCAGGCCTATGCCGGAAGAGTGCCCAGGGACTGAGTTTAGCAGCGGGTGGCTAGAGAAACAGTGACTGTGCCACCGAATCTGCACTGGGGTTGGGGCTTACTGGCCTCCAGGCCCACGCCGGAAGAGTGCCCAGGGAATGAGGTTAGGAGCGGGTGGCTAGGGAAACAGCGACTGCGGCACCTAGTCTGTGTCACCGAATTTGCGCCTGGGTTAGAGCTTACTGGACTCAAGGCCTACGCCGGAAGAGCGCCCAGGGACTGAGTTTGGCAGCAGGCGGCTCGGGAAGTGGTGACTGCGGCACCAAGTCTGTGTCGCTGAATCTGCGCTGCGGTTGGAACTTGCTGGCTTCCAGGCCTATGCGGGAAGAATGCCCATGGACTGAGGTTAGCAGGCCAGAGTCTGGTTTTCTCCACAGTAACTGCAGAAGCATATCCAGTCAGCTTGTACTGGTGAGTAGGTGGGCCTGTTAGAACAACAGCCCCTACCATTGCAACTGCACAGGGCCTACAGCCTACTGGCCTCCAGGCCGACTGCACAATAGAGCCCAGAGACTCTGTATTGCTGAGCAGGTGGGCCCATTGCAACCTCAGACAGTGCCATTGTAGCAGTTCAGGAGCCACAGTCTCCCTGCCTCTAAAGCAGACAGGAGAAGGTGTTCTGACTGTATGGATTGAGTGCCTCATATGGTGTGCCAGAACTAGGGTTTTTCCTTTAGGTCCCAATACAGACTGCAAAGAGCAACCCAGGAAACACTGCTATTTTAAGGTTCCTAACTATTAAAACGAAAGTAACTTGGAAAAAACAGTGCCAGAAAACGGGGCAGGTCAGAGATGAGGAAACACTCCAAATCTCAGACACAAAGATCCTCACCTCCAAGTAACACAGGGGGAAGGGAAATAGAGAAGTGTGAAGCCCAGTCTCCAGGGCACTCAGAAATGGTAACCAAAGCAGATCTAGTAAAATGGAAATCCGAACTGATCTCTGAGATGAAAGCAGGATATCGGACACTGTCAACATGATGATTAATAAAGCTAAAGAGGAAATCATGGAGTTGATAGAATCCAAGATAACAAAAGCACTGGAACCTTTTAAACACCTACAAGCAGAAGCCCAGGAAATTAAGAAAGAAAATGAAAGCTTGCGCAATAGAATGAATTTGGCAGAAGACCGAATTTCAGACCTAGAAGACAGGATCTCAACCAATGAACTGGAAAGGCATAATCTATGGAAAAAAGCAAGCGATAATGAAAAGTCAATCCAACAGATCCTAGATGATTCAAAGAAGAATAACATAAGATTGATTGGAGTCACTGAGGAAGCAGGAGACAATGCTAAAGACATCAAAAAGCTATTCACACAGATAATGGCAGAAAACTTCACAGAAAAAGGTAAAGAATTGGACATACAAATATATGAAGCATACAGAACACCACATGCCCGTGACATGAAAAAATCTACACCTAGG
>PVIR01039645.1:0-13792 GCA_004026965.1 Petromus typicus
TGAAAAAAATCAGCCCACCCAAATTTAATGACCCAATTCAAAAATGGGCATCTGAAATGAACAGATATTTTTCAGAGGAAGAAGTAAGAGCAGCTAAGAAGCATATGAAGAAATGCTCAACATCATTAGTCATTCGAGAGATGCAGATGAAAACAACATTGAGATTTCATCTCACTCCACATAGAATGGCTGCCATCTTCAAAGCTATTTTGGATGATATTGTTTTCCTGATTTCTCCCATCTGAGCACATCGAGACCCAACCCTTCTTAGCTTCTGAGATCAGACAAGATTGGGTGTGTTCAGGGTGGTATGGTTGTAGACATGATTTCCTGATTTCTTTTTCAATGGGTTCACTACTGGTAGAAAGCAATGCTAATGACTTTTTTGATGATTTTATATCCTCCACTCTTGATGGGTTCATTTATTAGTTTTACAAGTCTAGCTGCATTTGGGTAGTCTTTTGTGTAAATAATTATGCCATCTGTAAATATTGTTTGACATCTGTGTTTTCTACTCATATCCCTTTTTATTTTTCCTCTTGTCCAATTGTTCTTGCTTAAATTTTAAGTTCTATATTGAAATGAGTGGTGATCATGGACATCTTTGTCTTCTACCTGGATTAAGAGAAAAACTTCCAATATTTCCAATTTGATATGCTGTTGGAAATAGGTTTGCCACAAATGGCTTTCATCATTTGGGCTATGATATTTCTATACCTATTATATTTATAATTTTTATCACAAATGAATGTTGGATTTTGTCAAAACCTTTCTCTGCATTTAATGATTTAAGCATGTGGCTTTTATTCTTCTTTCTGTTTATGTAATGTGTTACATTTCTTGATTTGCATATATTGAACAGTCCTCACATCCTTGATCTTAAGCTTATTGGTCAAGATGAATATATGATCTTTTAAAATATTTCTTTCATTCTGTTTGTCAAAACCTTGTTGAGGACTTTTGCATCTATGATCATTAAAGAGATTGGCTAATAGTTATCTTTTCATCTGGGTCTTTGTCTGTTTTTGGAATCTAGCTAGATTTCAGGAATGAGTTTGCAAGTACTCTTTCTCTTTTTATTTTCTCCTAGAGCTTGAGGCATATTGTACTAAATATTCCCCGAAGTTCTTACAGAATTCAGTGTTGAATCGATTAGGGCTTGTACTTTTTTGTTAGTAAATTTTAATTGTTGCCATAATTTTATCACCTATTTTTGACTGTTCAATATTTTTATGTCTTCTTGGTTCAGTTTCAGTTATTCACATGTCTAAAAATCTACTGATTTTTGTATAGATTCTTCAATTTATTGGAGTACAAGTTTTTGATGCAGCTATTAACTTTCTGGATTACTTTAGTATCTGTTATTACTTTTCATTTTTCATTCCCAGTTCCATTTGTGTGGGCCTTTTCTTGACTTCTTTTGGTAAGTTTGGTTAGTGTTTTTTATCCATTTGAAGACTTGTTCTTCAATTCAATAATTTTTATATTAACATACTAGTGTCATTTTCAGTAATCTTCACTTTTATGTTTATAGTTTCCTTCCTTATACTTTATTTATATTTGAATTGTTCTTATATGTTTAGAAGCTTGAGGTGGATCATTATGTCCTTTATATGGCTCCCACTGTTTTTGAAATGTGAATATTCAAAGTTACAGACTTTTCACTTATGACTATTTTAATTGTGTCTCACAAGTTCTGCTATGTGATACTGGCATTATAGCTTGAGTCTAGAAATTTAAATTTTTCTTCATTTCTTCTGCAACCCATTAACCATTTAGGAGTACGTTGTATAATCTTCATGTTTTAAATAATTTCTGTGGATTCATTCTTTTTCCTTTATTGAGTTTATTGCTACATTTTAGCTATACATTATGATCATATTCATCACTGAGAATTTGTGCCTGTACATAATATATCTTGATTCTCATTTTCCCCATTCCCCTATTTTACTTACAATCCTATAAAAACCCTATATTTGTAAGCTTCTTTCTGTCTTTTATTTTTCACTATCCAAATTTTCCTTTGCCTTCTTTGCTTTCCCCTGACTAACCAGATTTCCCCTTTCCCTTTGAACATTTTCTTTCTATTTCACAATGTTTATCAGACATTCTGGACTCATTTATATCTTTAGCTTCTCATACTAGAAAAATTATATGGTATTTATTCATCTGGATCCTATTTATTTCACATGCTTCAAGGTGCATCCATTTAAATATAAATGTCTCTAATTTATCAATCTCTATGGCTGAGCAATACTCTATTAAAAAGCCCACAAGTTCTTCATCCAGTCTCCAGTTGATGTGCATTTGAGCTATTTACAAGATTTAACTATCATAAAATGAGTTATTACAAACATGGGTGCACATATGTTGCTGTGGTATGAAGCTTTTAATTCTTTTTTGTATATACCTAGCAGTGAAGAAGCAGGATCAAATGGAGCCTCTAAACCTAGTTGCTTGAGGAATCTCCATATTGCTTTCCACAGTGAAGCAACAGTCTACCTTCCAACCAACAGTGGAGAATGATTCCTTTCTCCCCACAGCCACACCAGCATTAGTTGTTGGTAAATTTGTGATAGCAGCCATACTTTCTGTAGTGAGATAGAATCTCAGTGTTGCTTTTATCTGTATCTCTCAAATGACCTGCAATGTTAATTAGTTTTTCATATGTTTCATTTCTACTTTTACTTCTTCATCTGAAAAAAATGTTCATTTTGGATGCCCATATTTGAATTGGGTCTTTCAAAGTGGGAGGTCTATTTTTTCTATATTTCAGATAGTGGTCTTTTGTCTGAGGAACAACTTATAATTTTTACTCAATTTGTAGGGTGTCCTTTTGCTCTGTTAATGGTTTCTCTACATGTGCAGAAGCTTTTCAATAAAATGAAATCCACGTTATTGCTTCTTTCTGCTAATTTTCATGCTACTGGCATTTTGTTTACAAAGTTTTTCCCTATGATAATGCCTCCAAGGATTTTACCAAACCTATTTTCCAGCAGGTTTAGTATTTCTATTTTAATATATAGGTCTCTAATATATTTCAATTTCAGTTTAGTGCATAATGAAAGACATAGATCTAGTATTAATCTTTGACAAGCTGAAATTTTTGGAGCGCCGCATGTTAAAGAGGCTGTCTGTTCTTCATTAAGGGTATGTAGCTCCTTTATCAAAGATGAGATGTCTTAATATGTCTGAAATAGTTTCAGCAACTTCCAATTTGTTCCATTGATCCTCAGGTTTCCTTCTATTCCAGTACCATGCTTTTTTAAAAAATTCAAATCTTTATGGGTATATTATGAATACAAATCATCATCACATTCAATATTGAGAGTTTGTACCAGAATATGACACAAATAGATTCTCATTTTTCCCCTATCCCCACCCACCCTGCAACTCCCCACCCACAGTATATGTAAGCTTTGTTTCCTTTTTTATGACTATCACATTCTTTTCTCCCTCATTATTACCCTTACACCTTCTTTCCTTTTAAATATTTTATATTTCACGATATCAACTACATATATTAGAACTTATTTACATCTTCCTGTTCTCATACCAGAGAAAAAATATGATCTCTACACATCTGTGACCCATTTATTTCACTTATGAGGATGTCCTCAAGGTATATCTATTTGAGTATGAATGACTCATACTGTTTTTATTACAGTGGCATTGCAGTGTAGTTACAAAATGGGAACTGTGGTACACCCTGCCATGTCTTTGTTGCCTGGAACTGCTTTTGCTATTCTAGACCTCTTCTAATTTTTGGATTATTTTCTCCAGTTTTGTGAAATATACTGCTCGAGGGAACAGGGATTTAGCTCAGTGATTCTGGGGCCTGTCTCTCAATTGCAAGGTCACAAGTTCAATCTCAGTTACAAAAAGGAAAGAAAGAAAGAAAGAAAGAAAGAAAGATAGAAAGAAAGAAAAAAGAAAGAAAGAATTATGCTTCCGGGATTTCAATCATTTGGGATTACATTGAATGTATATACTAGTTTGGGGCCATTCTGAAAATGTTGGTTCTTCCTATTGAGGCACAAGTGATGCCATTCCATTTTCTGATACAATCTTCAATCTACTTTTTTAGAATACTACTTTTGCTTTTACGTCAAGCTACTTTTTCCAGAGTACAGTTCTTTCATCTCCTTTGTAAAACTTAATCTTAGTTATTTTATTTTTTGTATGTTATTGTGAAAGGAATAGCTTCTTCAATTTCTCTTTCAGGGAGTATTATTTGTGTATGAAAAAGCTATTAACTTTTGAGCACTGACCTTGTATGCAGCTATGTTACTAAATTTGCCAGTTAAGTCTAACAGTGTTTTGATTCACTTTTTAGGATCCTTTTTAAAAAAAATTTTTAAAAATCTTTATTGGTACATTACATATACGCATCATGATTGCACTCCATAATGGGGATTTGTACCAGTATAAGACACAACTTCATTATCATTTTTTCTCATAGCCCTACCACCCTACCGCTGGCCCCATATACATAAAATTTGTTTCCTTCCTTTTTTTTACAATCTTATCATTTTTCCCCCTTCACCCAATTTTACACTGGGCATTTTCTATTTCACAATATATAACATGCAATTCTAGGACTCATTCACATCTTTATATTCTCATACCACAGAAAAGATGTGATATGTACTTATCTGTGCCCTATTTACTTCACTTATAAGGCGATCCTCAAGGTATGTCCATTTAACTATAAATGATTCAAACTTATCTTTTTTTTTTTTTTGGTTTTTTGAGACAGGGTTTCGCTTTGTGGTTCAGGCTGGCCCTGAGCTCAGCCTCCAACTCACATCACAGCAATCCTCCTGCCTGTGCCTCCCGAGAGCTGGGATTACAGGCGTGAGCCACCACGCCCGTCCCTGTGGTATGTGGTACTGGTTGCTGCTGGGCGTGAGTCTCCATGCCCAGTATGGTATGTGGTTACCGGGGAATCGAACCCGGCCCCTTGCGCTTGCAAGACAGGCGCCGGACCCACTGAGCTAGCTCCCCGGCCCCAAATTTATCATTTTTTATGGCAGAGTAATACTCCATTCTGTAGAAGAAACACAGCTTTTTTTATCCAGTCTCCAATTGATGGACACTTGGGTTGTTTCCAATATGTAGCAATCACAAATTGGGCTGCTATAAACATGGGTGCACATATGTCACTGTGATCTGAGTCTTTTAATTCTTTTGTGTATATACCTAGCAGGGCAATGGCCGGGTCAAATGGAACCTCCAATAATAGCTTTTTGAGGAATCTCCAAAATGATCTCCACAGGAGTTGTATGAGTCTACAGTCCCACCAACAGTGGAGAAAGGTTCCTTCTTCTCCTCAGCCTCGCCAACATTTGCCATTGGCTGATTCTGAAATGGCAGCCATTCTATGTGGAGTGAGATGAAACGTCAGTGTTGTTTTCATCTGCATCTCTCGAATGACTGATGATGTTGAGCATTTCTTCATATGCTTCTTAGCTGCTCTTACTTCTTCCTCTAAAAAATACCTGTTCATTTCAGATGCCCATTTGTGAATTGGGTCATTAAATTTGGGTGGGCTGATTTTTTTGAGCTCTTTATATATTCTAGATAGTAGCCCTTTGTCTGAGGAACAGCTGGTAAAGATTTTTTCCCACATTGTTGGTTGCCTGTTTGCACTGTTGGTGGTTTCCTTTGCTGTGCGGAAACTTTTTTAAAGGATGAGGTTCCATTTGTTGATTTCCTCAGCCAATTCCTGTGCTATAGAAGTTTTGTTCATGAAGTCTTTCCCTAAGCCAATGTCTTCTAGAGTTTTACCTAACCTGTTTTACAGAAGGTTTAGAGTGTCTGTTTTAATATTTATGTCTCTTATCCACTTTGATTTTAGCTTGGTACATAGTGAAAGAGTTAGATCTAGTTTTAGCCTTTGGCAAGTTAAAGCCCAGTTTTTCCAGCACCATTTGTTAAAGAGGCTATCTTTCCTCCATTGAGGATTTTTGGCTCCTTTGTCAAAGATGAGGTGGCTCAGTGTATCTCAAGTAGTTTCTGGATCTTCAAGTCTACTCCATTGATCCTCAGGTCTGTTACTTTGCCAGTACAATGCATTTTTTATCATGGTGGCTTTACAGTATAGTTTCAGGTTCGGAGTTGTAATACCCCCCCACCATGTCCCTTTTGCTTAGAATTGCTTTGGCTATTCTAGGTCTTTTGTGGTTCCAGATGAAAGTTTGGATTTTTTTCTCTAGATCTGTGAAGTATGCTGTTGGGATTTCAATCAGGATTGCTTTGAATGTGTAGAGTAGTTTTGGGAGTATAGCTATTTTGACGATATTGGTTCTTCCTACCCAGGAGCAAGGTATGTCTTTCCATTTTTTGATATCATCTTCTATCTCCTTTTTCAGAGTGCTATAGTTTTCAGAGTAGAGGTCTTTCACCTCCTTTGTTAGATTGATTCCTAGATATTTTATTTTTTTGGGTGCTATTGTGAAAGGGAACGACTCTCCTATTTCTATCTCAGTGGGTCTACTGTTTGTGTATACGAAGGCTATTGATTTTTGAATGTTGACCTTGTAACAAGCTACGCAGCTAAAATTGGCGATTAGGTCCAGCAGTTTTTTAATTGAGTTTTTAGGATCTTCTAGATAGAGTATCATGTCGTCAGCAAGTAGTGACAATTTAACTTCTTCTTCTCTAATCTTTATTCCTTTTATTTCTTTCTCTTGCCTAATTGCTATGGCTAATATTTCCAGAACTATATTGAACAGAAGTGGTGAGAGAGGACATCCTTGTCTTGTTCCTGATCTTAGTGTGAAAGGTTTCAATTTTTGACCATTTAGTATGATACTGGCTGAAGGTTTCTTGTAGATAGCTTTTATTATTTTGAGATACACACCATCTATTCTGATCTTCTGTAGAGTTTTGATCATAAATGGGTATTGTACTTTGTCAAACGCTTTTTCTGCATCAATTGAGATGACCATATGATTTTTGTCCTTAAGCCTGTAATATAGTGTATAACATTGATTGATTTACGTATGTTGAACCATCCTTGCATCCCTGGGATGAATCCAACTTGGTCAGGGTGTATAATCTTTTTGATCATTCTCTGTATTCTGTTTGCCGGGATCTTATTGAGGATTTTTGCATCGATATTCATTAGAGATATTGGCCTGTAGTTCTCTTTTTTTGTTGGGTCTTTCTCTGCTTTTGGAATCAGGGTAATGGTTGCTTCCAGGAATGAGTTTGGGAGTACTGCTTCCCTTTCAATTTCATTGAAGAGCTTCAGAAGTAGAGGCACTAATTCTTCTTTAAAAGTTTTATAGAATTCAGCAGTAAACCCATCAGGTACAGGGATTTTCTTTGTTGGCAAGTTTTGAATTACATTTTCAATTTCACAGATTGTTATTAGGGCATTTAACATTTCTATATCTTCTTTATTCAGCTTTGGGAGTTCATATGTGTCTAGAAATCTATCCATTTCTTCTACGTTTTCCATTTTATTGAAGTATAAATTTTCAAAGTAGGTGTTGATTATCTTCTGGACTTCCTCTGGGTCGGTAGTAATTTCTCCGTTCTCATTCCTAATAGCATAGATATGAACCTTTTCCTTCCTTTGTTTAATGAGGTTGGCTAAGGGTCTATCAATTTTGTTTATTGTCTCAAAGAACCAACTTTTCGATTCATTGATTTTTTTGAACCGTTCTCTTGGTTGCTATTGCATTAATTTCTGCCCTGATCCTTATAATTTCTTGCCTAGTGTGAGCTTTGGGTTTATTTTGCTCCTCTCTTTCTAGTCGCTTGAGGGTCAGCATTAAATTGTTTATTTGAGCTTGCTCCATTTTCTAGATGTAGCTTTCACTGCTATGAATTTTCCTCAAGGAACTGCTTTCATTGTGTCCCATAAATTTCTATATTTGTACTGGGGTTATCATTTAGTTGTAAAAACTGCTCAATTTCTTCTCTAATTTCTTCTATGACCCATTGGTTGGTCAGCAGAGTGTTGTTCATTTTCCATGTGTGTGTGAGCATCCTGGGCTTTCCTTTGCTATTCAGCTCCAATTTCAGGGCACTATGGTCTGACAGCATACAAGGGATAGCTTCAATCCCTTTATATTTGCTTAAACCTGTTCTATGAAGGAAGACATGGTCTGTTTTGGAGAATGATCCATGAGCAGCTGAGAAGAATGTATATTCTGAGTTTGTGGGGTGAAATACTCTGTAGGCATCTATTAAGTCCATTTGCTGAAGAGTCTGGTTGAGCTCAGGGATTTCCTTAGTGACTTTTTGGCCAGTCGATCTGTCTTTTTGTGACAGTGGGGTATTGAGGTCCCCTACTATTATTGTATTGGAGTTTATCTGGTTTTTCAAGTCTGTTAATGTTTGTTTTATATAGTTGGGTGGACTAGAATTTGGAGCATAGATATTTAAGATTGTGATTTCTTTGTCTTGGATTTTTTCCCGGAACTAAAAGATAGTGTCCATCTTTATCTCTCTTTATCAGCTTTGGCTTGAAGTTTATTTTGTCTGCAAATAAAATCGCCACTCGTGCTTTCTTTCTGTTTCCAGTCTCATGCAGTATTGTTTTCCATCCCTTTACTTTTAGTCCCTGGGTTACTTTCTGAATTATGTGTGTTTCTTGTATGCAGCATATTGTAGGATCTTGCTTCTTGATCCACTCTGCCAGTCTGTATCTTTTAATTGGCGCATTGAGTCCACTGACATGAATGGTTATGACTGACATAGGTAAGTTTAGTGCTGCCATGTTTTCCTGTTCTTGGCTGTGTTATTCTACTTTTGCCCTTTCCCCATCAATTTCTTGTTTGGTCCCATGGGTTGACTCGGTTAGGTCTCATGGATTTGTAACTTTCCTTATTTTTCTCCAAGATATTCTTTAAAATGTTTTGGAGCACAGGTTTTGTATTTGTGAAGTTTTTCAGGTGTTCTTTGTCATGAAAGTATCTCATTTCCCCATCAATTTTGAAGGATAGTTTTACAGGATACATTAGTCTGGGTTGGAAGTTGTTTTCCTTTAGGTCTTGGAAGACTTCACTCCAGGCTCTTCTTGCATTGAGTGTTTGAGTTGAGAAGTCCACTGTGATCCTGACGGGCTTCCCTTTCAATGTAACTGTTTTCTTTTCTCTGGCTGCTTTCAATATTTCATTCTTTTTTTTTGATATCTGGGACTTTTATGATGATATGTCTAGGTGTTGATTTTTTCATGTCACAGGCATGTGGTGTTCTGTATGCTTCATATATTTGTATGTCCAGTTCTTTACCTTTTTCTGTGAAGTTTTCTGCCATTATCTCTGTGAATAGTTTTTTAATGTCTTTAGCATTGTCTCCTGCTTCCTCAGTATCTCCAATCAATCTTATGTTATTCTTCTTTGAATCATGTAGGAGCTGTTGGATTGACTTTTCATTATCGCTTGCTTTTTTCCATAGATTATGCCTTTCCAGTTCATTGGTTGAGATCCTGTCTTTTAGGTCTGAAATTCGGTCTTCTGCCAAATTCATTCTATTGTGCAAACTTTCATTTTGTTTCTTAATTTCCTGGGCTTCTGCTTGTAGTTGTTGAAAAGGTTCCAGTGCTTTTGCTCTCTTGGATTCTATCAACTCCATGATTTCCTCTTTAGCTTTATTAATCATCATGTTGACAGTGTCCAATATCTCTGCTTTCATCTCAGAGATCAGTTCTGATTTCCATTTTACTAGATCTGCTTTGGTTACCATTTCCAAAAACCCTGGAGACTGGCCTTCCAACTTCTCTATTTCCCTTCCCCCTGTGTTACCTTGAGGTGAGGATCTTTGTATCTGAGACTTTGAGTGTTTCCTCATCTCTGACCTGCCCTGTTTTCTGGCCCTGTTTGTTGCAAGTCGCTTTCCTCCTACTAGTTAGGAACCTTAAAATAGCAGTGTTTCCAGGGTTGTTCTTTGCAGTCTGTAATGGGACCTAAAGAAAAACCCCTAGTTTTGGCACACCATATGAGGCACTCAATCAATGCAGTCAGAACCCCTTCTCCCGTCTACTTTAGAGGCAGGAAGGCTCTGGCTCCTGAACTGCTACAATGGCGCTGCCTGAGGTTCCAGTGGGCCTGCCTGCTCAGCAATACAGAGTCTCTGGGCTCACTTGTGCAGTTGGCCTGTTGGCCAGTAGGCTGTAGGCCCTGTGCAGCTGCGATGGTAGGGGCTGATGTTCCAACAGGCCCACCTACTCACCAATACAAGGTGACTGGATGTTCTTCTGCAGTTGCCATGGAGAAAGTCAGAGTCTGACCTCCTAATCTCAGTCTCTGGGCGCTCTTCCAGCGTGGGCCTGGAGGCCAGTAAACTCCAACCCCAGCGCAGATTCGGTGATGCAGATTTGGTGACGCAGTCGCCATTTCCTGAGCTGTCCGCTGCTAACCTCAGTCTGTCTGTGCTCTTCCAGCGTCCGCCTGGAAGCCAGTAAGCTCCAACCCTGGAGCAGATTTGTTGACCTAGGATCTTTTATATAGAGTACCATGTCATCAGAAAATAATGACAGTTTAACTTCTTTCATTCCTCTCTTTATTCCTTTTAATTATTTCTCTTGTCTAATTGCTGAGGGAAATTTTTCCAGAACTATATTGAATAGGGGTGTGATAGTGGACATCCTTGTCTTATTGCTGATCTTATCATGAATGATTTCAGTTTTTCACCATTTAGTATGATACTAATTGTTGGTTTTTCACAAATAGACTTATCAGTATGTTATAAAGACACTATCTTCCAATTTTCTGTAAGTTTTAGTTATGAATGTATTTTTGATTTTGTTGATTGCTTTTACTGCATCTATTGACTTTATCACATTTTTATTCTTGACTCTGTTAATGTACTGTATTACATTTATTGATTTATGTAGATTGCATCAACTTTACATCCCTGAAATGAACCCACCTTGGTCAGGTGTATTATCTTCTTTATGATCCTGTGTTATCTGTTTGACAATATCTTAATTGAGAATTTTTGAATCTATGTTCACTAATGGGATTGGCTTGTAGTTCTCTTTTTCAGTTGAGTCTTTCTCTGCTTTTGGAATCAAAGTGATAGTTACTTCAAGGAATGAATTTGGGGTTATTGCTTTTTTTTCAAGTTCATGAACACATACGAGAACTAACAGCCTTACTTCTTCCCTAAATTTCTTATAGAATGCAGCGGTAAAGCCATCAGGAACAGGGATTTTCTTTTCTTTCTTTCTTTCTTTTAGTTTTCTAACTGCATTTTCAATTTTACTGATTGGTACTCGGGTGGTTAGCATTTTTATGTCTTCTTCACATACTTTTTTAGTTCAAATGTGTCTAAAAATCTGTTCATTTCTTTTGTGGTTTCCATTTTATTGGCGTACAAGTTCTCAAAGCAGGTGTGGAGTACCCTCTGGTTTTCTGCTCCATCTGCTGTGTTTTCAACCTTTTCATTTCTAATTGCATGCATTTGATCCTTTTCCTTCTTTTTTATGATAAATTTAGTTAAGGATTTTTCTATTTGTTTATTCTCTCAAAGAATCACCTCTTCTATTCATTGATTTTTTTCTATTATTCTCTTTGTTTCAATTGCATTAATTTCTGCTGTAATCTTTATAATGTTATCCTTTTTATGAGCTTTGAATTTGCCTTTCTCTTCTTCTAAGAGCGCAAGTTTTTCATTAGGTTGTTTATTTGAGCCTGCTCTGTTTTCCTAGTGTGAGCATTCACTGCTATAAATTTCCCTCATAGAACTGCTTTCATTGGGTTCCACAGATCCTTGTATGTTGTACTCGCATTACCACTTAATTATAGAAACTGTCTAATTTCTATTTTGACCCATTGGTCATTGATCTCTATATGTTTTGGTGGCATTACTGTTTAATTATAGAAACTGTCTAATTTCTTCTTTGACATATTGATCATTTGGATAGTGTTGTTCAATTTCCATGTGTTTGTGAGGTTCTTGGTGTTTTGTTTGCTATTATTCTGTTCAAGGTACTACGGACTGACAGTGTATAGGGGAGAACTTCATTCCTTTGCATTTCCCTATATATGCTCTGTGTAAAAACATGTGGTCTACTTTGGAGAATGAACATATGGATCTGAGAATGATTTCTGATTTCTATAGTGAAATACTCTGTAGATGTCTAGTAGATCCATATATTCAAAAGTTTGATTCAGTTCTAGCATTTCACTGTTGATGTTTGTCTCACTGAAATGTTTATTTATGGCAGTGGGATGTTGAAGTTCCCTACTACCATGGCACTATTGTTTATTTGACTTTTCATTTCCATTAATATTTGCTTTATATAGTTGGGTTCACTTTCATTGGGGGCTTAAGTATTTATGAATGTCATTCCCTCCTCTTGAATTATTCCCTATGGGAGGATATAGCGTCCTTCTTTGTCTCTCTTAATTAGTTTTGGTTTGAAATCTATTTTGTATGCAAATAAGATAGGTGCTCCTGCTTTTTTGCACTTTCCTGCTGCATGGGGAATTGTTTTTCATCCTTTTACTTTTAATCTATGGATTTCTTTTGAATTAAGTATGTGAACTGTATACAGCATATTGGTGGATCTCATGTCTTAATTCATTCTGCCTGTCTGTTTCTTTTACTTGGTGAATTGAGGCCATTAACATTAATGAATATAACTGATATGTACAGATTTGTACATGTCTTGGTATTTTCCTGTTGTTGGGTCTTTTATTCTTTGTTTTTTACCCCTTTCCATTTAGTTTCCTGCCGTTTCTAATAATTTCACTCTGTTGCGTCTCAGGATTGTGACCCTCATTGTGTTTTTCTAGTATATTGTGTAGAATTTTTTGGAATTCAGGTTTGGTGTTTTTGAAATTTCTCAGGTGTCCTTTGTTGTGGAAGTATATTATATCCCTGTTGATTTTGAAAGACAGTTTTGCAGAATATAATACTCTAGATTAGAGGTGTTTTTTTTTTAAGGGTTTGAATACTTTACTCCAGGATCTCCTTTACTTGAGAGCTTGAGTTGAGCACTCCACTGTAATACTGTCAGGCTTTCATTTGTATTTTTTTCTGTAACTGCTTTCAATATCTCACTCTTCTGTTGGGTTTCTGGAATCTTGATTATTATATATCTGAATATGGAGTATTTTGGGGGGGATCTTGGTTAATTGGAGTCCTGTATGCCTCACTTATTTATATGTCAAATTCTTTTCTCTTGCTTGGGAAGTTTTCTGCTATTACATCAGTGAACATTTTTTTTATATTGCTTGCACAATCTCCTGTTTCTTCATTGACTCTGATCAGTCTTATGTTGTTCTTCTTTGCATCATCTAGCAGTTTCTGAGTTGAGTTTTGTTTTTTTGAGACAGGGTCTCTCTTTTGTAGTTCATGCTGGCCTTGTGCTCAGCCTTGAATTCATGGCAGTCCTCCTGCCTCTGCCTCTGGAATGCTGTGATTACAGGCATGAGCCACTACACCCAGCACTGTGGTATGTGGTTCTGATTGCTGTTGGGTGTGGGTCTCCATGTCCAGTATTTTATGTGGTTACCAGCGATCAAACCCAGGCCCTTGCACTTGCAAGACAGGCACCAAAATCACTGAGCTAAATCCCAGCCCCTGGATAGATTTTTTGTGGTGCCTTACTGTTTTTAAGAAGCCTTTCTTGAGAGCTTGTTTGGAGGTTCTAGCAGGGGAGCGCAGCTACTCGTATACCCTTGACCGAGGAAACGGTCCTCCTCTATCGGGGGTGGTCGTCCTCTTCGACCGAGCGCGCAGCTTCGGGAGGGACGCACATGGAGCGGTGAGGGAGGAAGGGGACACCCGCCTAGCCAGCCAGATCAGCCGAATCAACCCTGGCGAT
>PVIR01039646.1:0-12253 GCA_004026965.1 Petromus typicus
ACATCTTAAATGAATAGACATTTCTCATAAAGAAGCAGCAATGTGAAGTAAATATATGAAAAAATGTTTAACATCACTGGTCATTCAAGAAATGTAGGGCTGGGGATTTATTTAGCTCAGTGGTTCCGGCGCCTGTCTTGCAAGCACAAGAACCCGGGTTCAGTCCCAGTAACCACATAACAATACTGGGCATGGAGACTCACCCCAGAAGCAACCAGTGCCACATACCACAGTGCTGGGCGTGGTGGCTCACGCCTGTAATCCCAGCACTAGGGAAGCAGAGGCAGGAGGATTGCTGTGACTTGAGTTTGGGGCTGAGCTGAGGGCCAGGCTGAACTACAAAGCGAGACCCTGTCTCAAAAACAAAAACAAAAAACAACAACAAAAAAATGTACATTAAAACAACACTGAGATCGTATCTCATTCTAGAAAGAGTGAGTATTATCTAGAAATAAATCAATAACAAATGCTGGCAGTGCTGTGGGGGAAAAGGAACGCTTCTCCACTCGTGGTGGAAGTGTGGATTAGTACAACCACTGGGGAGATACCTCAAAAAACTAAAACTGGAGGTGCCCTTTGACCCAGCTATTCTTCTCCTTGGTATCTTCCTGAAAGAACTAAAAGCATCATATCACAGTGATATATGCACACCCACGTATACAGCAGCTCAGTTTGTAATAGCTACAAACCAAATGCCCATCAACTGATGAATGAATAAAGAGGTATTTTTTATACAATAGAGGACTACTGTACTATAAAGAAGGATATGCTAACTAGATACACCTTGAATACACCTTGGATACATCTTCTCCAGTGAATGTATCAAACACATATGTTTAAATACTACACCAAAATGTCAATACATATTGAGAAGTGGAAATAAAATGTTCAAATGAGAAGAAAAACAAAGAAACAAGAAGAGAAAAGAGAACATGTAGAAAATGTGGAAACAAATCTTTTTCAAATAGAGAGGATGAGGGGTCAGAGGGAGACTGCAGAATTGGAGAAAAAAAGAAGCAGCAATATTTATCATATACAAGTACAAATTCCCTGTGATGATGTATATCTAAAATGTACCAATAAAATTTCTTTAAAAATTTTTTTAAAGTTCTGCTAACAGCTCTGACATCCAGTTGGTGTTGAAGACAACTGTTGTTGAATTTTCACATGAATCCTGAAAACACCATTTATTCTCGGTTTGGTCACATGATTTGATATAAATATTTCCACACTATAATAAATTGGGTTATATTTACCCTCCCTTGAAGACCTTTCACACCGCAATGCCCACAAGTTGCCTGAAAGTATGAGGCCTCTAATAAGCACAAGGTCTGATCTGTAAGTTGAACAGATCCAGGATCTAACACACTTAGTACTCACGTAACACTCAAAGTAAGGTTGGTGAGTGGTGACATTTTCAACTTAATAGATTAGTTGTAGATAACTCTATATTTACCTTACATATTAGAATTCTGACAGATAGCATTATAATTAGCAGCACCCTCTCTTCTTCTTTCCCATTACACCCTTCTGTACTACTAAAAGAATACTGCCTAAAATTTAGCCATAACTCATGGTGCTTAACTCCATTCAATAGTCCTTGAAATTATTAAAATACACAAACCAATGAAATTATTGTCTTATTGCTGTAAATACCACAAAATAAGTGACTTTAATAATACATAAATGTGGGCTGAGGATTTAGCTCAGTGGTTCCGGTACTTGCCTTGCAAGTGCAAGGACCCAGGTTTGATCCCCACTAACCACATACCACAATATCAGGCATGGAGATTCACATGCACCAACAGGCAGTACCACATACCACATTCTGGGTGTGCTGGCTCAGGCATGGTAGCTCACACCAGTAATCCCAGTACTTGGGAGTCAGAGGCAAGAGGATTGCTGTGAATTCAAGGCTGAGCTCAGGTCCAGCCTGAACTACAAAAAAGTGTGACCTTGTCTTGAAAAAATAAATAAATAAAACATAAATGTATTGTCTTATAGCTGATAGCTGTGGGTGTTGAAATCTAAAATCAAGTGTTAAAAGGGCTACACATCTCCAGGAAGCTGCAAGGGATAGTTTATTTCCTTTACTTTCTAAACTTCTAGAAGTACCTGCTTTCTTTGGCTTGTGGCCCCTTGTTACATTATCTCACCCTCAGGTGTCCATTGTTCTGCCTCCTACTATTAACTATGATCTTCCTGCTCCCTCTTATAAAGACCTTGTGATCACATTGTCCACCGCATAATACAAGACAATCTTTCCATCTCAAAATTCTTCATTGTTCTGCAACATGACCTTTACTATGTCGGATGGCTTACACCTGAATTTTAAGGATTAGGATGCAGACATCTTTGAGGGACCCCTGTTTAGCCTTCAAAACCAAAGATTTCTTGATTCTTCTAAAATATGTATTGACATATTGGTGCTAAAAATGTGCACAGCACACTTGGACAGTGTAAGAGATCAGTCTCTAGTTTTAACATATTTGTTGTCTAATAGGTAAGTAAGATAAACTCATAAATGGATTCAGCTGAAAGATTCACACAGACAAGTGGGAGGAGCAGAACAATATGGTTCTCGGAGCCAAACACAGGAAATTAAGTAGGACACTAAATTCAGAAAGTGCCAAAAGTTAAGGTTGTCATGGCAACATGAACTCAGCAACAGAGTAAAACCTGCTCATCAAAAGTATGCACTTAACAGCCTTGCACAATTATGGTCTTCTGAAGAGCAGCTTTCATTCAATGATCCAGAACCTTTTACAACTAACTATGGATTAGTTCTTATCCTGCATCTATAAAACAAAAGATGGTTTGACTAGCCAAATTCAAATTCATTAATATTTAGATTTCATCTAATATGTGTGAAATGTGTAGGGTGTAAGATAAGTGTTTGGGTTTTTTTGTTTTGTTTTTTGTTTTGTCTGGTTTTTGTGTTTGGGTTTGGGTACTGGGTATTGAACTTAGGACCATGTGCTGGCGAGGTAGGCCTTGAAACTACTGAGCTAAATCCCGGCTCCATGAAGCTAAGTTCTGAGGGAGATGCAAAGGTGGAGAAGACATCAATCCTGGCCCTCAGGGAACTTTGCATTCCTTGCTAAAGACATTCCAGCATGTAAGGGACAACAGGGAAAGTCAGAGAAATACAAAAGCAGCATCAAAGTGAGAAGGCTCAGACCTGGGGCAGAAGCATAGTCTCCTGGGTTAGGCAGCCTTTGAGATGGGACGCACGGAGAGATGGAACACTTTGTAAGAAAATAGTATGGGGAGAATCCACTAGCACAAGTGCTGAAGCTGATGTAAGAGAACAGCGGTAGTCTGGCTAGTATTTCCATTACCAGAAATGGTTAAGTTGTTTGAAATATCTGATTCCTACTTATCAACCCAGAGCCTGGGATCATAGGTGTCAAAATACCAAGCAGATAACAGTGTTCTCAATGTGGCTATCATACAAATTTAAAAAGTCAAGGTGACCTCATTTTCCTGTTGTAAAAACTTACTTTTAGAAAATCGCTCATCTGATTTTCTCCAGCTTTTCATGCTGTGTCACAGCCACTTGCCTTGGCATATGCTGTTTCCTTGTCCCCGAAATGCAGACGTTATTACATAAGCTCCCAACAAGGTGACTGAGAATCAGAACTAAACTTCCCAGCAAAGCGAAAGAAAGTGTTCATGAATTAAATGGATCCGTATCTACAAAGACCAAGCTATTTTATTTTACATTGATGATCATGCTGCCTGTATTGATCTTGCTTATTTGAATGTCTCTCTTCTCACATAAACTGTGTGTGTATCTCATGAGTAACAACCCTGTCTGGCTCAGTTTTGTATTCCTGAATGTAGCTCAGCAGCTAACACATAGCAGGATCTAAGTAAGTTTGTTGAACAAGAAATAAGTGAATTGAAGATGAGCACTTTCCGAAGGCAAATCTAACCCTTTAAAGGGAAAACCTTCCACCAAATGGTGGTGTCAGCAGTGTAACCCACTGACGCCATCACTCAGTGGGTCTCATCCATCACTCGGTCAGTAATAAGACATTAAATTCATAGTTTGCTTCCCTCATCCTACTTCATATTGGCATTTTCTCTTGTTCTGTTTGACTCAATGCTCATACGAAGCATCCGTGGAAAATCAGTCTACAATCCTGCTGTCATCCAGAGGACACAGACATCATTCTGGCTCCTTGCCTAATGTCCCCGCAGTCCAGAGACCCCCACGCAAAGCTTCTATGTAACTTGCAGTGCTACCCCTGGCTTCCCAGCATCCTCAGGGGCTCTGGAAGCTTTGGCCCGGATTTCTCTTCTAGATGCATTTTATCATTAAAGGACACCTTAATAACTATTGCTTTTTCTAACTCTGGTAACAGAAGACTCTTTGCTCTTGTCCTGTAATACTATTTAACCTTAGCAAACCCTTCCATCTCCTTTTACACTGAATTTCATCCTCTGAATTTATGTATTCTGTCTAGATCTTTTTCTCCAAGCTCTGTTGAATTAAGTATTTCTCAGGAGTCATATCACTACTCTTAATGCTCAAGCCCTCCCCCGTTTTAGTTTCCGAGTGTTGGAAAGATTACTACAATGTTTTCAAAACTACAAACCAGAAATGAATGAATGCAGTACTTCTGAATTCATCATCTATTCCATACCCACAGAGCTAAATTGGTAGCAAAATTCTGCCAATGTTTACTATAACAAATTTTTCATAACTACCCCTTCCCTTCTATCATTAACTACAACATTGTTGAGTTTTTGTGTTTTTCCTATACTCTTTGCCTGTAGACCAGCCTTTTTACTGCTGACAAGGCTGACTTTCTCTGGTCTGCTTTAAACGGAGCCATTTCACCATTTACACTGAATGTAATTCCACAGGCGTTTTGATAACCCCGGCAGTCTCCATGCAGTGTACTTTTTCCAGATGGACCCAGGAGAACCTGAATTTCTTAGCCACCTTCCACGTCCCAGTCTTCCTGTCTTCAGTGATCCTACCTCACACTCTGCTCCTACAAATTTCTTCAGCTGCCTCTCTAGTCACTAAATTGTTCTAGAAATTCTCTCAGAGCCCAACATGGTAGTGCACACCTGTAGTCATAGCTATTTGTAAGACTGATGCAGGGTAATCGCTTGAGTCGAGGAACTCAAAGCCTGCCTGGGCAACTTAGTTAAGATACATTTCTAGAAACAAGTTCTCTTATTCCCTGGAGGCTTAACCCTTAGAGACTGTACTCTTGGGAAATGTTGTCAGCACAGCCTTCCATCTGTGTGTGGTCTCTGATCCCTGCTCCCCATGCCACCATCACCCCTTTTTAGATCCCAGACACGGGTGCTGCTGGTCCCCGTGCACCCACTTGCCTGTTAGCACACTCCCACGATCCCTTCAAAATCAAATCACTTTCACTCCTTAGCTAAGATCCTAAATTGCTCTCCAAGTGACTTGTAGCCACCCTGAAGTTCTCTCTGGCCTAGAAGGGCCCATAGAGTCCCGCCTCCTTGCTGTCTCATCAAGCACTTCCGGGTTTGGTTTTTCTCCTTAGAACTCATGATGACCTAGCATACCCAGATTAGTTTATCTACTTATTCACTGCCTCTTTCCACAAAAACAATAAAAATGAGTGGCCTAAAGCTGAGAATCTGCCTTTTCTGTTCATGAGATAGCGACAGGGGCAGTGCCTGGCACACAGCAATATCTCAGTGCTAACTTTTGAATAAATGAACTCAAAGTAGTAATTCATAAAATTTTCTATTTTGTGCTTCATGTTAGTAAGCCGTTACAGACACAGAATACAGCTGCTACGGTGCAGGAACACACTTTCACTTTTCCATACGCAGTGGAGATGTGCTGTTTTATTTGCGAAGCCATCCGAAGTGCAGTCGGTGCCTTCAAACGTACAACAGGGGCCGTGAGGCCCCCGACACCTAACCAGGAACACAGTCTGCAGAACTGAGCACTGTGGACACGTGGAACGAAAAGAGATGTTATTGCTAAAGAATAATGAAAAAAGGCTGCCTTGGGTGCTAAGGAAAAGTTGCTTCTAATGGTTTTATTTGCAAATCTTAGCTCTGTATCGTCAAGAACTTTTTCTCCCTCTAGCACTAGCCGAGAGAGACCAAAACAAGACAAAACAAAAACCAGCCTCGTCGAATCACAGGGCTAGAAGACGTGAGGCATAGTAATGAGATAAGGTGGAGATCTGAAGTTCTGAATTTCCACCGCTCCACATTTGTCGTCTCTCCTAGAAGGTAAATGAGTCAGAACCCTTTGGTTGAGAAACCCAGTTGTGTGTATATAAAATGTATCAGTAAAATCAATTAAGAAAAGAAGCAACCCAATTGTCACAGCGTGAGCCGCAGGGGCCGCAGCCCGGCCGCCCGGACGAGGCCCTGCCGGTTCCCAGACTTCACCTCCAGCTACTCTATCCCCGGCCCAGCGCCGAGGAGAAACCGGGCCGGGAGGGCAGGTTTCACTCCCGCGGGCCGTGTGAACTAAGCCCTCCGGGTCTGCGGGTGTAGACGCCCTGGGAGGGGCAGGCGGCGCCCTCCGGGCGAGGAAAACGCCTCCGCCCCCACGCTGGGTTCCAGCGACCGCCACCGCAGGGCTTTCGGGAGGACAGACTGCGCCTGCCCGTGCGCCGGCCACAGCGGACCAGCATTTCCTTACCGACTTTAATGATGCCCTTCCAGTTGGGGCATTTGGTCACAAGTTTAGATTTCAGTTCATGAGAACTAAGCAAAGTTGTTTTGTAAAGCATTGTTTTAATAGCAACAAAAAAACGTGGCAGACAACAGCCGTCAGCGGAGTTCCTTCAGACCGTCAGGTCAAACTCCTGCACTGGAATATTTAGCCCCTAACAACCCGGCACAGAGCGATGGCCCTCACAAAGGACCTTTAAAACCTGAGTGGCAAAGCAGCTTCAGTGCTGCGTGGTCTCATTTTGTTTTTTAAAAAATGTAAATGTTGTTTACTTCGAAGGATTTTACAAACTATCCAGGAGAATCATGAAAGAGTTCCCTTCCTAATACATTTCTGCAAGACTTGAAGTTTGCAGCAAACTTCTTATAACTATTGCACAAAACCACAGTGAGAGAGGGAGAGAGAGAGAAAGAGAGATAACTAAGTTCTCCAAGCTTCAGGCACAGTGAAATCAAAAATAAGAAGTGATGGGGTGATTCTGTGTAGTATAATTGTATTTGTAGAAGATCCTGTTCTTTTTATTGCTCCTTTTATCATCGCTTCACATAAAGCACATGATCCCAAAATGAGACACAGGAGGTCACTTACGGGAAAACAATGTATTTTCTCCTGAGTAACACTGCTGTCTCCCACTCCCCACTCTGACAAAACGCAGCCATCGGTGTCAGAGATGACACGAGTCCGAGCGGAACTGCAGACTGCGTGGGCGCATCCTCCCCCGCCCCGCCCGCGCTCACCTCTACCCGAACTCAGGCCTCCACGCCTCAAAATCGGCTTTTTCCTGTTCTTTTTTTTTTTTTTCCCCTTACAATGCCTGCAGCAGGTTATAAATCATCACCAAGAAACATTTAATAAGACTCTAAACTGTGCACTTGGTGTTCTCGGGGTGTCTAAGATTACTTCTGAGAACGCTCGGAGAGACAGGAGCTAGACCCCAGCCCCAGCCCTCGACACATGGACTCCTGACTCCCTGCGATGTCCTCTCCAGGAAGGAACCCTAAGGTTAATAAACAAACAAAAACCTCGTTTTGTGTCTCACAAAAGACGTCAGAAAACACTTCTAATTTCTAGCTGGCTACTCTATGTTTAGAAAGGACCAAATTAAAAGGTTGTCTATTCTTTTTTCATTAAAATGTACTCGCAACACTCGCAGATGATAAATTTAAATGAACATTTCTCTGCTGCCATCTTGTGGAATATTTGAGTAATGCAGTCAAAACTCCGGAGTTTGGCAAGCGCAGTACTGTATACAGCAGATCCTTTTCAATAAAATTATACCAAATATGAAAAGTCTTTTTTTATTTCATAGTCATTTCTTTGACAGAAAAACACATAATATACATTAAATAGAACTTATAGAGTATTAAGTATCTTCCTAAGAACAGAGTTTGTGTTATTTTATCTTTTAAACCTTAATCTTCATTTTAAAAAAATAAAATGCCTTTGCTCTTTCATGAACAAAATTATTACAAAAGACATTATAAATACACATATACAATGATCACTTTAAATCTAGGGTTTACTTATTTATTTAGTTAGTTAGTTTTGAGATAAGGTCTCGCTTTGTAGTTCAGGCTGGCCTTGAGCTCAGCCTCAAATTCACATCACAGCAATCCTCCTGCCTCTGCCTCCCGAGTGCTGGGATTACAGGCGTGAGCCACCATGCCCGGCACTGTGGTATGTGGTACTGGTTGCTGCTGGGGTGAGGCTCCTGTCTCGCAAGCGCAAGGACCCGGGTTCGATCCCCCGGTAACCACATAACTATACTGAATGTGGAGACTCACCCCCAGCAGCAAGCAGTACCACATACCACAGTGCCGGGCGTGGTGGCTCACGCCTGTAATCCCAGCACTCGGGAGGCAGAGGCAGGAGGATTGCTGTGATGTGAATTTGAGGCTGAGCTCAAGGCCAGCCTGAACCACAAAGTGAGAGCCTGTCTCCAAAAACCAAAAAAAAAAAAAAACAGGCGCCGAAACCACTGAGCTAAATCCCCAGCCCCCTAAATCTAGTTTTTAAATATATGTCAGCCCTGTATCTATATCAGAGCTGCTCCCCTACACAAAAGCCAGGAGCTGGAAAAGGTGAGGTTGATATCTCCCCCCCCCCTCAAATTCTGGATGTGACTTCACGAGGGCAAATTCTGCTTGAGCAGGCGGGGGTATATTTACTACATAGCTGTCACAGCCACTTTCAAGTGTTACTGATTCACACTGTGCTTTCTAAGCCAGCTTAGGCCTTCACACTGCCCTTGGGGTTTCCAAGCGTGGGAGTGTCCAAGCTACAGATTCAGAAAGGGAGGAAGGGGGAATAGAAACTGCCACCCACCCCAGTGCATGGCCCGGAGAACCAAAGAAAGACAGGAAAAAGTCCATCACTTCCTACCCTAGTAAACCTCAGAGTGTACGAGATATTCTCATTCAGCAAAAAAAGGAAAGATGTACTAGCCCAGAGGTCTCAGCCCAGAAAACAGATTACTACTGGTCTTTCCAGGAACTGGGGCCCCCTAGCAAGTTAGTGGCTGTTAAGCAAGCAAAACTTCATTTGCATTTACAGGGCAATAGCCCAAGTTCCACCCTCTGTCAGCTCAGTGGTGCCACTAGAATATCACAGGAGCAGGAGCACTATGGTGAACTGCAAATGTGAGGGATTTAGCTGTCATGTTCATATAGGAACCTAACACCGGATGATCTGAGGTAAAGCTGAAACTGTGATGCTAATGCTGAGGAGAGGCTGCAAATACAGATTAACATTAGTAGAGAGGTTTGTCTACATAGAGACTATAATAAATCAGTTGCAAGATCATAAGAAAACTATCAGTGCCAGGCATGGTGGAATACACCTGCAATCCCACACTTGAGAGGCTGAGGCAGGAGGATCACAAGTTCAAGGCCAGCCTGAACTATATACAGCAAGACCCCATCTGAAAGAACAACAGCTTTATCAGTATCAAGTGACAAACTTCATTAAGTCAGAACCCAGCACTAATTTTATTCTGCACTTAACCTGTCATTGTTTGATTTACCACTTCTGTCCATGCCATTTGCTTCCTGTACATTCATTTAATTATGCTGGTTGGTGGGTGCGTGATAATTTCATCATGCTAGTGCAGGGAAATACATGAATTCTGCATTATGGTGAGTTGCATAATTGATTCATTATACATTAGCATATAATAATAACTAAAAGAAAGTATACAGTAAATGTATGCACTTGAATCATCCAAAACCATCTCCCCCATCTACAGAAAAAATTGTCTTCTACGAAACTGCCTCCTCACACCAAAAACGTTGAGAAGTACTCTACTCAGACGTCTGAAGTTTGTTCTTCAGTCTCTCATCAAAGTGTTATCCAGTCCGACTTGAAGTTTGTTCCTTGGAATCCCATGAACAAGATTTAAGACTTGTATATCCACACTCATTGTCAAACCACTACATCCCAGGACTTTTTGCTAATGTATATATATATATATACATATATATATATACTGATTATGTATATATATAATTTATAAAATATAGATTATATATAAGATTTTATATATATACATATTCAGAGAGACAGAGAGAGAGAAAGAGAAAGAATATAATATTTCCAGTTAATCAGTTTACAAAAATGGTGGAAAATAAGGATATTGCTGTTTCCTGGGATAGATATTTATTTACATTTAGTTGTAATTTAGATAGTTCACTAGGATTAGAAGGATGCTAGCCTGACAGCACAGCTTCTGAGTTAGATATTTGGTTAAGATTCTACTTCTCCATTAGCTTTTCTAAAACTTAAATTTGTGAAACTGATGTAGAATTTTAACAGACCTGGAGGAGGTCCTTTGTTGCTAGATGAAGGAGTATGAGTTACTTGCTCACCCCTGAGACTAAATTCCTGACACCCACAACTTAAAGACAGAGAGGTATATTTGGGTTCACAATTTTTAGAGGTTTTAAGTCCATAGTCAGTTGGCTCAAAGACAAGAAGGTCATAGTGGACTATGTCTTTATTTGCCAACAACATGATAGTCTATATAGAAGATCCTAAAAACTCAACCAAAAAACAGCTAAACTGAATCACCAGTTTCAGTAATGTAACTGGATACAAAGTCAACACTCAAAAATCAGTAGCCTTAGTATTCAATGAACTCACTAAAAGAGAAATCAGGGAATCAACTGAAAATAAACTGGAATATCCAGGAATCAAACTAACAAAGGAGGTGAAAGTTCTCTATGCTGAAAACTACAGCATTCGGAAAAGTGAGATTGAAGAAGATATCAGAAAATGGAAAGACATCTCTTGTTTCTGATTAGGAAGAACTAGTATTATCAAAATGTCCATATTGCCAAAACTACAACATAGATTCAATGCAATCTCAACTGAAATCCCAACAGTATATTTCACAGAGCTAAAGAAAATAATCCAAAAATTCATCTGGAACCACAAGAGACTTAGAATATTAAAATTTAATTTCTAACGAATGTCTTGCATTGTATCTAAAACCCGTAAAGTACTTCTGATCCCAATTAAATCTACATTTCAACTGAAGACAAATAAGCACAGCATTTCTTTTTAACCAAAAGCTATTATATTTTAGTCACAAGATAAAATAAAATGAAACTACAGTGAATGTTTTTCCAACTATTTCTAAAAGTTAAGGCAAATGACAGCAACATTATAATTACAAGTAGGGTTGAAGGAAAGATTGAATCATAAATTGAAATACCTGCTAAGTATCACTACAGACAAGCACCCAGCTAGCCACAGAGGGAGAAAGAGTAAGATGCAGCCCCTGTTCCCAGCGAGTTCATAGCCTAGTAAAAGGAAAAGGCAGAAAAGATGATAAATATATGGTATAAATAGGAATACAGAGGAGAAGGAGATTTTATCCCTCTTTTCTTGTCCCCACCTTTCATAGAGCCTACAAGCACCTGGCTTCATCAACATGGGAATGAAGTGAAAAGATTTATTTTAAACAATGCATGAATCAGCTTTCCATTTATATAATGAACCTGAAGTAATTAAGTTAGAAACAGAAAAGATTTGTTTTGGCTCAGAGTTCTGAAGTTTCCACCCCAAGATCAAGTAGACCTGTCCCGTGGGACTCTAGCAAGGGCAGTCAGTATATCACAGTAGGAGCAAACTGTTTAGATCACCAGCCATCCCCAGAAAGAAAAGAAGAGACCGAGGTCCTGCCATCCCCTTCACAGGCCATGGCCACCAATGACATAGCTACCTCCTAGAAATTCCCATCTCCTAAAGGTCCATTTCCAGCACTGTTACTACTGGGACAGTCTGGAACATCTGGAATTTTTTTTTTCAAATGAAATGAATTTTTTTTAATTATCTTTATTGGTACATTAAATATACACATTATGATTGCACTCCATAATGGGGATTTGTACCAGTATAAGACACAACTTAATTCTCATTTTTTCCCATAGCCCTACCCACCCTACCACCCCCCATATATATAAAATTTGTTTCCTTACTTTTTTGTTACAATCTCAACATTGTCCCCTTTCACCTTATTTTACATTGAGCATTTTCTATTTCACAATATATAACATACAA
>PVIR01039647.1:0-13790 GCA_004026965.1 Petromus typicus
ATTTAGATTACATTGGTCCAATATAATAAAAACCTTCTTATTGAGTATAGTGTGATGAAAATGCTTTACTTGCTCAATTTTTTTCTCCCACTGGAGAAATTTAGCAAGAATCTGTCTTTGAGAGACATTTGCGCAAGACAATACTAGATCAAAGTGAATTATATATAACACTCAAGCCTATTTTTCCTTCTCTAGAGCTTACAAGCCTTTATTTGTCATAAAACACTAAGTCTTTCATTCTTTTCTAGTTTCTAGCAGGGAATTAATTCTGTGTATTTCAGAATTATTTTACACTCTGAAGCTCTCTGGGAGCAGAGGATTTCAACTGGATCCTCTCTGAAAGAAAATTCCAATTTCATCCTGGGCAAAGACAAGAGTACAGAAGGGAAATGAGGAAAGACACACAGTAGTTATCAAAACCTAAAATAATTAAATCCAGTGCCCTTGCAGGGGAATTCCACAGATAGTAAAGGCTTCTTCACCCTTCTCCAACACACAAAAATGCTCAAACTTTTTTTAGGAAGAACTACAGACACTGTTTTGCCAGAAGTTCACACCAAAAACATCAAATGTGTATTTTACATATGTAAGGTATCACCCCAGAGTTTAAAAAATGAATTGACTCTAGGACCAGGGATGCAGCCCAGTGGTGCTGCACCTAATGGCAAACACAAGGTCCTGAGATCCATATCTGGGAACAAAAAGAGGGAATTGATAACTCAGAGAGACTACAGATTTACGATTTCATTTTTCAGTGTCAAAAGTCATGTTCAGACAGCCATCATGCTTTCCTAAATCCTTTGTAAAGACTACCTTGTTGGGAAATAGGGACAGGCCTTTAAAGATGTACAGGCAGAAATTCAGTCAATTTTTACTCTGGGAGAAGGAATGTGCTGTTTCCATGAATTCAGCCTGCATGCCAAAAAATGGCAAAATTAGATGCTCTCCTTTCTAGAAAGGATTATAATGTACCATGACCAAAAAAATGTTTTTTTTTTCCCCTAGTAGATAATTTTGCATAAAAATGAGTCATGGGATTTCAGAAATGGAAAAGCTTTTCTCAAATATGCATGTGCATAAATACACACACTTTAAATTTTTTTGGCTGCAGACTTGAGGTTTCCATAAGTTATGCTATAATGAGGACGCACTGTCTGGGGTCTTCTGAGTGAAAGCGGAGTACAGTATTTATAGAGTTCAGCAAGAGGGAAGAAATTTGCCTCAGAAAGTAGGGTTTCTCTGCTTGTGTTTCTGTGAGAGAAATTTTAACCTTTAAGGCCTGAAGGGTTGGTAAGATGTTTCTTAAGAATTTTCCTGGTGATTCAGTAAGATCTTGTTTCAAAAAATGACAAGGTAGGGGCCTGGAATGTAGTTCAATGTAAAGTCCCAGGGTTCACTCCCCAGTACCAGTTCTAAAATGTAAACAAATAAAAAAATAACCTGTACAATTTAATCATCTTGATTTCAGAACCAAGCAAGACTTCCACTATCATTAGCAAAGCTCCCAATGTTCTTTCTTCTTCTGGGCTTGCTCAGGTGGACTAAGGAATTTGAAAATGGCCCAACTGCTTTCATTTATTCTCTGGAAAGACCTGGTCTAGCAAGGTCACAAGCGAGGAATCATGGCCCTCAGCTCACAGACATATAAAGGTAGAAGTGGTGACCATTACGTCCACTATGCCGCCTGTGGACAAAAGGAATGAGATATGACAGTTCCTTCTTTCCCTTCAGCTGGACGTAGCCATTGCACCTCAGTCTCATGGAAATGGGATTTTTCCACATAATTAAAATGGCACATTAACTGACACACCACAGGCCAAGCAGCAGGTGGCTGCTGTGCCAACATGTAAATCTGCCCAAAGACAAGAAGCAGAGCCGCAGGGTCAAATACGAATCAAACTAACACCAGCTTTTCACCCAATTCAATATACATGGCTGTATTAATGCTTCCAGGTCTGACTCATCCGGCAGGTGAGTGAACTAACTGTTGTTCTCACTAAGTTGTTCAGGCTGGCCTTGAACTAGAGAATCCTCCTGCCACAACTTTCCAGCTACCTGAGACTAAAGGTGTATACCATAACTTCAGGTTCTGCTTGAAGTTCTTGAATGTGGGACGGTAGTCACAAGAAGACATGGTACATTCTCCTGGGTAGCAATTAAATTTTTTCTTATTTAAATAAGCATGGAGTAAAATATAAAGTTTATTTGCAGTTTAAAACAAAACAGGAACTTTCAAAGAAACACTAGACTTGCACTGCACTGAGATACAGGGAGTTAACTGTCTATTCTCCTGCCTCAAAAGGAATACAGTGGGGAAAATTGACATTGGTAGTGAATCCTCATAAATATTTTGATTTTTATTAGATTTTTACCTGTGGGAGTTCTCTAAAATCTCAGTTCAGACCAATTTTGTTTGATATGCTATGTGTAACACCAAGTATATATGGCTACTTTCAGGACAGAGTAATCAAAAGCAGAACTGCCCCACCAACAAGAGTTCTCTTTGCCGACTGCCGTCTGACCACTGCAAGCTGACTGCATTCCAGCTCTGCTGATCCAAGAGGGTCTGAACCCATTTATCCTGAGTCATGGGTGAGGTTCATGCACTGTAACAAAGTTTTCCTTAAGAAAATCCATCTCAGTTTCACATTGAAGAGGCCATTAGTGGAAAACATCATTAATAAAATCTGGGAGTATTTTTTAAATATGCCTATCATAAATCTTTTCTATGGAATCAACTCAGAGGTTACTCTAAAGCTCTCAAGCAACTGCAATTTCAACCTACATTCAACGATCAGTCTTGGGATTCCAGAGCATTACTGGTCCTAATGCTTATATTCTCAAACACTTGATCTATCATTATTCCTCAAATTTCCCCTTCCTTCTTATCTAACTTAATGAGATAAGCTCCACACTCCTGGGCTTTGCTAGATTACTTTAAATCTTTCCAGTTATGCCAACTCCCATTTCACTCTACCTTTTTGGGCCTTGACTAAAATGGTGAAAAATAATTTGGAGAAAACCTTCAGGGTCCAGCTTCATAAATCTTCCTCTGCTGCTTTCTAAACATGCCATGCACCTCAGCGTCTGCCACAGTTGGAGGAGAACTAAGCAAGCAGATCACCCACAGTCAGGAGCCCTTTCCTTTCTGGGGTGACGCTGCCTTCTGTGGTGACATGGCTGCTGCTAGATCTCTGCAGCTTTCTACCAAAGTATCTATTCTACAACTCCCAGCCCCACTGCGCTCAGGCAGAACTGGGCATTCACACAGCCAGAGGCCCTGCCTGGCTCAGTTGCTTCGAAGTACAGCAGACCTTTTCTCACAGTGTCAATGGCACCGCAGGTGTGGCTGTATCAGTGCCATGTCCCTAAGCTTTACTTGGGAACAGACAAATGTGGCCCAATACACGTAGACTGGAAGAAGCAACCTGAGCCAGCAGAGCACTGTCTTGGAAAAGGCTTCCTGTTTCAGTTCCAAACCACACATACTTGCGCAGTTAACAAATGCAGCGGGGGATATTGGTCTACAACGTTCATGTGGAGGCCAAAGGCTCTGGTGTCCTCCGCTCTCCTCGTTCCTCACCCCCACCTGCCTTCCCAAGAACTATCAGATCACATGGAAATGCTGGAAGATCTAGACTATCTTTGTGGAAAGGCCATACACTCCAACAAGGAGAGGAACTTGGAAGTATTTGAATCTGAAAGAACAGGAGGAGGGGGGTTCCCTATAAATAAAAAAATCATGTTCAAATAAACACACAAAGGAGCCAACGTTTCCTGTAAGGCTACTATTCAGATGGGTTACTGGAAGGAGTATTCTTCTACAGTTTTATGGCTTACTTTGTTATCATCTGCTTAAAATTTGGGACATTTAAAACTTAGATGCTAAGATCTAAGCCGTCACTTGGATGAAATATGACAAAGGAAGCAGAAAGTTTCTTCCAAGTGCAGACTCAGAGGCAGAGCTCTTGGACTCTTGGGTTCTATTCTTGGCTTGGTCCCTGGGCTCAGGTCAGTTCTCGGTCAGAATCTCACTTCTAATCCCTTCAAATAGTTTGCTAGTCCCTGTTGTCTAAACAGTGGGGAAAGGCCCTGAGCAACACCCCTGGATTCTGTTCAATCAACTGCGATGGCTGGAGATGGCTATAGCTCACTTCCAAGAAACCAGGGTGATTTATCCCTTGGGTGGAACTAGGATGTTCCCAGGAGAGCGCCGTGTCGATACAGCAAACCTGGGAGGCATGAAACATTTCTCCACCTGCAGGGAGCTCTGTGCTTTTTAAATGTGACCCAAAAATCATATTGCCTGGCATTTTAATAGTTCTTTCTAGTTCCTGCATTAAAATAACTCTGGTTTGGCCACAAACCCCTGGGAATGGAATAAGTAAGTGTATTTATTTCTAAGTTATAGGTGAAAAAAGTTGTAGGAGGGCTAACAGATCTGACCACAGACCCAGAGCTAATAAGTAAAGGACTTGGAACTCTGACCTATTTTCTTCCGGGTCAAGTGCTCTTTTTTGTCTAACATATGGCTCCTCATTAATAACCTGGATCTGGACAAACGGACTGAAGGGAACTGATGAAAGCACTATTGTTTATCCCCTTCAAAAAAACCTTGATGCTTGTTCAGTGTAGTAAAGGACACCAGGGCCCACAGGGGCTCCCATTTCCCCTCTGGTAATAACTACTCCAGCTCCCCACTTACTGGCACCTCCAGCAAATGAAGACAGGTAGAAGTTTAATCTCTAGCTTCCTTTGAGCTTCTAAGTCCTCAGGCCACGTGCCTGTCTCTCAGCAGTCTGTAGGGGTAAATGGCCAGCAGACAGCTGTTGCAGAAAAGCTGAAGTTCACCTTTCGTCAGGCTGCCAGGTAACTATGTGCTTTAGGTCCAGCTGCATAGCTTGTCCACGTCTCAGACGGGAGTGCAAAGCCTCAGTGGGATGTAAGGAAGGGTGCACAACAGAAAGGGAATGGTCCCTGCTGCCTGAATCCTGATGATGCTAAAGCAACAGGCCAGAGGAGGTGGACTGAAGAAGGCAGCAATGGCCAAGTCACTGCATCTCATCGGGGTCTGGCATTACAAGTAAGTAAAGCAGATCTCAGGTCATCAGAAAGGAAATTAGGAAGCATCTCATGCCTTGACACTAACAGAATCTGATAAATACGTGAGAGACTCCAAGACGCAGCGGGGTCCAGGCAGAGGCACAACGCAACTCCCAGTCAGGAATGTGCGACTGTGGCTGCTGCTGGATCCCTCTAAACTGCCCAGGCATCAAGTGAAAGTGAAGTACAAAGGTGAAATGACACTCCCCACGTGGCGGCCCACAGACAAGGGTGGGCACCAAGTACACAAGAAGCTCCTCCTATCTGGTGTTGCCCATGCGGCATGCTTTTCCTGGGACATGATTCCCTCTTCTCTCCGGCTGGCCAACTTCTTCCTATCCCTGACGCTTTACCTCAAACATCGCTTCCCTAGGAAAGTCTGACTCCTAGGTTAGCTACCTTCCTCTTTCCAGTACCTCTCTAATCAAAGATTTCACAACATTTCTCAGGTCACCTCTGTGACATTTATCATAATTTTGACAAATTATAAAACCTATATGGTTTTATAATTATAAGCTCTTAGAGACTAAGATAGTCTTGTTTCCTACTGTCTTCCTAGCCCTGACTGCAGAGGATATTTTCAATTAATATTTAATATTTACTTTGTGAAAATGAATGAATGACAGATAGGTAAGAGACACTGAATCAAATACTCAATAACAACGCTGAACATGTGATAAAAATGACAAGGATACTATCTAAGAAACTGCAGCTATGTTACTTACGCTCCTAAAAAGTTTATAAAACCTCACCAAGACTCCCAAACTGACCGGACAGAATTCAAGTGATTTCTTTGTAGTCATCGTTATTAATATTCACAGCTCAAAATAATATTTACAGTTTTTAACACATATAATTCAAATCTTTCTTGAACATGTCCAAAATGACCATTCACCTGGACCATGTGGGGATTTAAGTATAAGGATGGTCCTCCGAGACTTCTTCAGAGATTTTCTATTTTACTTCAACTTCTTGAGCTTTGGGAAGAAATTAAAAAACTAACTAGAGATATTTTTGAAACCTTTCTGCTGTCTGCCTCTTTATAAATACCCCCAAAACATACTCAAGGATGTTTTAGCTTTGTATCTGAGAATAGAATGTAATATAACTAAAGTAAACTCTACAGACCCTTTTTTTAAAAAACAGCTGCTTCCAGATGGGAGACATTCTGGCAGGACACAGTGAGTGGCCCCAGTCTACAATCTTAAGCATTTCCCTCCTGCAGTAGTGTGTCACCAGCCAGGTTTCCTGGTGACAGACAAATAGATGCATTCTGAATAGGGATGATTTTACTTCAAACCCTAAATGGGGAGCAACAGGGTACAGACATGGCCCAAGGCATTCTGAAAGGACACACTAGTTCACTAAAGAAGCATCGATCATCCAGGCAACAGCAAAATTCTTCTGGGCTTAAGCTGAGTCCAGCTTGGCCGGAAACACTAACATTCATTATATCCTTTGTTGATAAGAATCCCCAGTTAGCTACTCTGGAGAAAAGAGGCTGAAATAGGCCACTAAAATGAACAGCTAAGTTAAGGGGGTCGGGTTCTGTGGGGTTTGGAGCCAAATGGGCCACATCTGATTTCTAGTGTCGGTTGGTATGGAGACAAGACAGCCACTCACAGCAGAAGCACTGCCGTGCTCGGAGCAGAAGGGAGTCAGGGCCAGCGCAGATTTTTTATGAAGTTAGGAGACTGGGTGCAATTTCAAGTGGTAAGAAAACTAGGAAGGAACAATCCATGTGATAAACTGCAACTGTGCGGATTCTAGAATTATAGCATATGTCTAGAGTAAGAATCTCGGAGCCTACAACTTGGTTTCCTTCAAGGACACAAGGGGTCCATTTAGCATGGAGAACCAGGGAAGCTGATAATGAAATAATCCAAATCCTGACTTCTCCAGTGAAAAACCCAACATTGTACTCTTTCTCCTTTTCCTTTCTTTCTTCCTCCCTTTCTTTCCATCTGTACTGAAAATAGGTTTTTATGCTTTGTTTTCAAGTATTTACATTAGGCAAGTCAGAAATTTCAGATTGTATTCAAATTAAAAATCACACAACCAAAGCAGAAAGTATATGATTAAACACATCAAAACGGATTAGGAGAGGCAGTAGACCTCGGTTGGAAATCACAAATCTACTGCCTTATGACCACTAACCTGGGGCCACTGAGTGTGGCTGTGTCTCTCACTGCCTGTGCCGTTTCCGATGCAAAATCCAGGGCACCTGCAACTGGCTTTGTTACAGTGCCAACAAGCCCTTTCCCAAGGCCGGATATGAAACCACTGACACCTCCTTCTGTTTTCACACCTTCCACTGTTGATGTTATGACACTGGTCAATCCACCAATGATTCCTAGCAAAAATAAGAAAAAAGGGAAATTGTGACAATTTCATGTACCTGAAGTGAGACTTTAAGGAGATTCTATTAATTTCTGTGCTACACAGGTGGCAGACAGGGACCCAGGAGATTTGCCCATTAACCCAGTAAGAAGAGATGGATTACATGTTAGTCAGAAGTAAACTATGTTCCAGTTGTAAATAAGACAGGAAAGTTAGGAAGTTAACAGCAGCCAGTTTTAAATTCCAAAGCCTGGAAGATATATGGGAAACTAAGAGAATACAGATAGTAATATTAAGTCAGCAGGAGATCGGAAAATCAGGTCTTTGGGGAAAGCGTGAAAAAGTTGAGCTTGTAGAAAATGTAAGTTAAGGAGATTGCTAAAAACATTTTTTCAGTTATCTAAGAAAACTCCATCACCAGACACTACCACAAAATGTTTGAAGTAAGGTAAAAACTACACATGCTTTGCAGAGATTAGATACAGTCAAGTAGTAAATGATGAAACCTTCAGGAAGGACACCCCTAAAAGTTGTCAGAGCTAGCTAGAACCCTCAATGGGTCAGTTTAAAAGACCAGCCTAGGCCAAAAAGACAAAGACATTCCAAGCATTGTGAAAGTTAACAGGAATGGTGTAAAACAGCCTCAGAAGTGGCTGGATTGGCAAAGATGGAAGGTCACAGGCACTGCAGGGAAGAGGCAGGCCCTGTCCGGGAGCATTTCCAGGACGAGTGCCAGGGACACTCACAGGATGTTTACCCTCTGACAGTGGGGTGTGAGGAAGCTCTCTGGGCTCTTCAGCTCTAGTGAGACAAATTGGTAGAGGAAACTCCTTGGGTGAGAAAGTACTAACAATTCACAATGTTTCTTCCGGATTCGGGTTCCCTGGCTCCAGTGAAGCCAATATCCCTTTCCCAGCCCTTCAAAGCAGAGATCTTAGCAGGCTGTGTACAGCACAGGAGTCAAGACTGCGACCATCTCACCAAAGAATGAGAGAGATGAGCTCCTACACTAAGGAGATTAAGTGGATTCTGCTGTTTATTTGTCTGTCTGTCTGTTTCGCCAGCCTGGGGACTGAACCAGGGCTTTCATACTGAGCTACATCCTTAGCCCTTTTTATTTTAAAGCAGGGTCTCACCAAGTTGTTAAGTTGCTCAGACTGTACTTAGATGTGTGTGATTCTCCTGCCTCTGCCTCCCAGAGCACGAGGGTTACAGGCATGAGCCACTATTCTTGACTTTGTTATCTTTTATGGTCTTTTCATCCTGAAAGAAGACTCTCATTACAGGTTACTATTTTCAAATAAGTCAGAGCTCAAAGGGGCCTCTTGTAGCCAATGGTTCTGGGCTGCAGACTGGCCTTACTGGCTCCCCAGGGAGGACAGCTGGGCATAGTCTTGGAATGACCACAGGCTGGAAGTGACTTTGTAACCTTGAACAGGTCACTCACTTTCTCAACACATGAGCGAGTGCCTCTAAGTGACGACAGCATGTTCTTGTTCTGCAGCCCAAGGATGTTGGAGAGACACCAGTGATTAAGGAGACAGTGTGTTGTATGGACATGACAGACTTGTAATAGTCACTATGTGGTCATTACAGGTAATACGGAACGTTGGACCTTTAATCTCAAATCCAACTTTTAATGTTTATAAACAGATTAATTTATGCTAAATTTTACTTCTAGCCTGATGCTTCTTTGGGAGCTGCTTCCTTTACAGATTAGCACCCTTAGGAAAAGCAAAGACATTTTGATATAAATCTTGCCACTGAGAAAGCTAATGAATGAAAGCTCCGTAATAAATACTGTATCTAAAGCACAAAAAAAATATGGCTTCATTATATACATCCCTTCTTCCTCTAAATGCAGATAAACAAGATTGACCATGTCTTTGACAGCTTCAGATGACCCCAAGAATCTACCCAAATGGCTCTATGGCTGACCATTACTGAGCACCAGTTTTGTGTCAGGGGCCATATGGGGCGAGCAAGTCTAAGGGTAAGTCCCAAGTGGCCTTTCTGCTCTCGGCAAGACACACAGCTAGACATATCTCCGATCCTGACGACAGCACGTGCTGATGACAAAAAGGAGCTTGCGGATGTCACTTGAGTCAGACAGGATTCTGACAGACAAGGACATGAGGCGGAGGGAGAAAAGGCAGAGTGAGTGAGTGAGTGCACCCAGCACAGTGTGACTGAAGTGCTGTGCAGCCCAGAGATATTGTTTGGAAAACTGGCCACTGGTTATGTTTCTGAGGGCCTTAAATGGCACGCTAGGAAGATGCTGAGAAAAATATGGAAGGTAAATGAGTCAGAATTTAAGAATTAAAAGTCAAAATTCAAACCAATTCTGAAACACATTTGTGCCACCACCTCTAGCTTGTGAACATGTATTTGTCATCCTGGTGAATGTGCCTTTATACAACCCTCAAATTGTCTGGGCCACAAACCCAGCAACCAGCTTCACATTTCCATTTCCTTGGAAGAGAAAAGCAGTAAGCAGAAACCAAATCTCAAAGCAGCAGTTCCAGGTTCTGGAGGGGTTTGGCTTATTACAGCTCAGAAAGGGAAGCCAGAAGGGAAGAGGCTGCAATGTGCACAGCACTCTGAACCATACTACCTAGACAGTCACATTTCCCCTGCACGGAGAATCCCAAGGGAGCACAGGAGGCATCGGTGTGCTAGGGCACCGGCCTGGAGCACTGATGCTGCCAGCTTACTTTTGTCACCTTCCCTTTGAGGCTGCAACGGCCCCTATGAGGAACAGCAGCACAAGAGCCACTTCTCTCCATCCCAAAGCCATGGACTCACCGTGCGCCAGGCCGTGGATGCCGGCCACAAGGTGCTCCCCACTCGTCGCCGCATGGTACCTGATGTACTCTCGCTCCGACTGATGGCGATTATCCATGGTCTTCCCCAGGCCATCTGACAATGTCCCTGCAAACTGGAAGGGATTATAAACAAAGGAAGAGCTTAAAACCTTGGCATTATTTTACTATTTCAAGTAGTAAAACGGCTCCCAACTTGGATTTGGTAAGTGCCAGTACAAAGAGATGGTACAAAGAGACGAACTGCTGAATTATGTACACCTCCTGCCCAGCACAGTAGTTCTCATACAGTGGACAGGTACAAGTCATGGGTGGTTGACAATGGTACAACAAAGCTGCACAGCAACTATTAAAATTCCCTAATTTTTTTAAAAAAATAAGATAAAATTCCCTAATGACACTTGTTTTCCACAACACAGGCCGAGCATTCCTGATCCAAAAATTTAAACACAAAACATTCTAGAATGTGACTTTTGAGCACTGATATAACACCTCAGACGGAAAATTCCACCCTTGACCTCAAGTGGAGAACTGCAGCTGAAGGCAGGTGCACTAAAAGTATTGTATAACATTACCTGGAGGCTATGTGTTTCAGGTTTATGTGAAATAGCTGAATTTCCTACTTAGTCTTGGGTTCTACCTCAGGATATCTTGGTATGCACATTCAGGAATTCCCAAACCAGAAAAACCTCAAATCCCAAAGACTTATGATCCCAAGCATTTCGGATAATGAAAATTCAAACTGTACTCCTGCAAGTTTACTGAAAAATTAAAGGTATAACAAAAGGACCTCAAAGGAGGAAAACTGAGATCTGGGAGTCTGTGATGATAAGGACACAAGCTCTCTACCCTAAGAATCAAATTCAAAACAGGAAAGATGTTAGATTATTGCATTGTGTTTGGTACAAGAGTTTGTGGACAGTGGCTAAGGGGTAAAGCTCAAAAGCAGGGGCCCCCAGCCCGACCCCTAGCACTGGAGAGATAAACCTCCCTCAAGTAATGACTTCTTTCACTCATTCGGCAAATTACCAGGTGCCTATGATATGACACTTCTACGTCTTTAAAAAATACTTCCATAAACGAACTAGTCCTTTGTCACATGTGTGAGTCCCATTTGTCTAAAGCTAAAAAGGAAGTAGATGGGGAGATTAAAAGGGTAGATCCCTTTTCACAGCAGCAGCAAGCCTGAACTCATGATTTCAAATGCAAACCCATTCTCCCCCACAAATCAGAGGATTTTATTTATCCTGGCATATTTTAACCAGAGACACTGTCTCCTCCGTCAAAGCCGGACAAAAAGGACATAAAACTGTTTTGTCACAAGGCAATTCAAAAAGGTTTAAAGTGACAGTTAATAAACCACAGGGTACTTATCCTCGTCCTTCAGGCATAAAAAGAGAAGGATATCAAATATGTAATTAACCTTTTCAGGAAGGATCTACCAAAACAAGTGGTTTAAGTGCCAATGACCCAGGACTAACCTTTCAGAAGATTCACAGGAATGTTATTTAGATATAAAGCCCAGTGGAAAGACTCAGCCTGGCAGGAGGACTCAGTGTGCTGGGAGGCACTGTGGGAGACCAGGTCACTCTTCTCAGGTGCATAACAGGTCAAATCTGTCTTGGAGAACACCCATCCTGAAGCTTCTTGACACGAATGACGGGTGAGCTCCAGACGAGGAGGGACCACAGGAGGGACAGCAAAGCCATGTATAGCTATGTTGCTGGAACCAGCTACGGCACACTTGTTCCTTTTGCTCAGCCCAATGCTCTCCAATCTAGGGCAGAGATTACTGACTGACCTTTCTGGAAATGCAATCCCTATCGTTATGTGTTTGTTTTATCACCTTATCTTCTCTATCACTCCCTAGTATAGACATTAAAGTTCATAGAAATTTATTTTACAGGGCCAGGGATTTAGTTCAGTGGTTCCAGTGCCTGCCTTGCAAATACAAGGCTGTGAGTTCAATCCCTAGTACCACATACACAAAAAAATTAATTTTCAATTTCCTTAGGACAGGGAGGGGTACTGCTAGATGATATGTAGCTTCCTCTCAGGAGCACTGGCAAAGGGCTTTCTTTGGTCAAGACCCCTTCTGAAAGGCCACAACTCAGACATCTGACTCACCTGGACTCCAGTCCCATCTTGGCCAGTGTAGGGCTAAACAATCTGTGCCCAGCGGCCCACCCCTAAGCTCCCTGTGCTCTGGAGAGTGGCAGTGGTACCCAGTCTGTCACATGGCTGGAGGGCTCAGGATCTGGCACCTACTTAGCATTCTTGCTGGTGTTATTGCTCAGCTATTGGTCCAAAGCCAAACATTCTGCTTGTTTGAAGAAAGCCTCTTAAGGTTTCAAGTTGTGGTCAATTCTGCTGGGGCTTAACATTTAAAAAATTCTCTTTTTCCAGCAAGGAAACAATAACCTCCAAAGTGAGTTTTTGGAGTGGTACCACCTAATCCTTGCCATCTCTGACAGTGTAGGTGTCCGAGCATTGACTGGGCCCGGGACAGGTATAGCAGAAACACACAAGTGTCAGCACTGGACCAGATTCTCACAGAACTGACAGTTTCACTTAAAAGAACAACTGCATTTATGAAGCAGCCAGGGACAGAGACTCAGAACGAAAATGCCAAGCCCTGTGGCACCCAGAGTGGGAAATGTGAGGGACCATTGTTTTGGAAGGGATGAGAAAGAGTCCCTGCTCTGTTCTGGAATTATGTAAGGTGTGCCAGTGTTCTTCACTAGAGCTCAAGACAAAAATGTGTCCCCGATACCCAAGAAGAAGTGAAGCCACAATTATGTGAGGTTTGAGGGGACGTGTTACCCTCCACCCAAGAGCCCAGGGCACCCGGCTCCTCATGGGGCTTTCCTATTCTTCTCAAGCCCTTACTTCCCTTGGGAAGAGCTCCTTCCTGGGAAGCAAGCTTAAGCAAAGGTCCCTTTCACTTACTTCTGGCAGCTGGCTGAAAAGGAGCTAAAAATGCCATGATACTTCTCTCTTCCCAAGAGAACATGGGAAAATAATCTAAGCCAAGTTTCCGACACCACTCTCTCCTTCTAACCCTCCTGCCAATTAAACAAGCTTGGTATCCAAGGCTGGGAGGGAGCCTCTGTCCAAGCGTCACTGCCAGCCCATCCTGCAGCAGCTCAGGGCATCAGCGACTCCCTCCCTCTCTGCACCTGGGTGTTCTCTACACACACACGCCACAGGGACCCAAGGAGGATGACTTCCAAGATCACTCTTCCCTCTAAATGCTGAATTCTTCCATGTGCTTCTCAGGAGCCTTACTTTCTTTTCCTTCCTTTTTTTTTTTTTAATTTTTTTTATTTTTTTAGGTTTTTGGAGACAGGGTCTCGCTTTGTAGTTCAGGCTGGCCCTGAGCTCAGCCTCCAACTCACATCACAATCCTCCTGCCTCTGCCTCCCGAGTGCTGGGATTACAGGCATGAGCCACCACGCCCGGCACTGTGGTATGTGGTACTGGTTGCTGCTGGGTGTGGGTCTCCACACCCAGTATTGTTATGTG
>PVIR01039648.1:0-13789 GCA_004026965.1 Petromus typicus
ATACTGGGTGTGGAGACTCACCCCAGCGGCAACCAATACCACATACCAGTGCCGGGCGTGGTGGCTCACGCCTGTAATCCCAGCACTCGGGAGGCAGAGGCAGGAGGATTGCTGTGATGTGAGTTTGAGGCTGAGCTCAGGGCCAGCCTGAACCACAAAGTGAGACCCTGTCTCAAAAAACCTTAAAAAAAAAAAAAGAAACCTGATGGACCCTATCCCATTTTTACACGGATTATCTTTACTGTTGAATTATAAAGTAGAGATGCCTAAGCCTTGAAAGGGTCGGTGTTGAGCACTCTGACACTCTCACTGTGTATGGACACATGTTCAGTCCTGTGCTGGGCAGTCAGGTTGAGCGGCCCTGGGAGCCGTGCACCCAGCACTAGTGGTATGCAAGGTGCGGTGTTTGGTACGCGCCCTGTGTGCTTTCCAACAGAAGATGTGATTGCAAACTGAAGGGAGCATTACTGCTCTCATTGGGCAGAACTGTATTTTTCTTGGTAACACATCCAGGACCAGACGTGATAGCAAATCCACCTCTTTAGTGTTCATCTATGTGCTTCCTCTCTTTTACCCAGAAGGTGCTAATCGGAAGAAAAATTTGCCCCCCAAAGTGCCCATATCTCCAATGCCAAGGTATTCCATCATGGAGACTCCAGTGCTAAAGAAAGAACTCGACAGGTTGGTGCTGTTCTTCCAGACTTGCTCATAAATTGTCTTTTCCTTCGTTTGCATAACCAGGCTCAGCAAGTCTGGGCATAGAGGGATCCAGCATGTGGCCCTGTGGGTCTGGGGTCTGCAGGGTGCTGGCTAGAGAGGAAAGTTATGCAGTCTGCTCTGTGGGATGTGTGTGTGGCTACTGGGTAGGGAGATGAACTCCTGGCTTCTTTGCACACAGTTCCCACATTCCTGGGGCTCCTGAGAAGTCTAAGAAATAAGCCTTCTTTGGGTTATGCCCTGAGTGATAAGTTTCCATGCCCCATGTTGATGGAAGGGGGACCCCATCCAGGCCTCATTTTTAAAAGCTGTCACATCCTAGTGAATACTGCTGTTCAGCCTGGGCACCTGAAGTTACTGCTCCCACTGTGTGCAAAGCACTGGGAGCATCCCTTCTGGAATGTTCTTTGTATAAGCCCAGGTGGCACATAGGACGGATGGTCACCTCCGAATGGATGGGATCCCACAAAGCCATTCCTTATATCTCCTGGCCTTCGCTAACGTGGAAACAGCATGGAGAATGTGCATGGGCCACACTGATGGCCCCATGTTTTATCTTTGTCCCTGGCAGGTTTGGAGTCCGTCCTCTGCCCAAACGCCAGATGGTTCTGAAACTGAAGGAGATATTTCAGTACACTCACCAGACCCTGGAGTCAGACTCCGAGGAGGAGACCCAGTCCTCACAGGGGCTGCGGGAAACACCTCGTAGCCAGACTATCCCCACTGAAACCCACAAGCCTTCCAGGGTGGGAGGTCGTACCCTGCTTGAAGCCACTGAGGGTCTCAAGACCCAACAGTTCAAGGGTCCTCAACGTCAACAGAAGGAGCCTAGCCAAAGCATCCCACACCAGAGCAGGCCACCAGTTGAGAAGCCACATGCAGGCCCTGATGTTGACACTCAGCTCCCAGCCTCCCAGGAATCCAGGGCCACCTCTGTGGACAGCAGTGACAGCTCCTTTAGCTCACAAAGGTAACCAGAGGGAAGCAGTGCGGTCAGTGGCATCTTGTGACCTCTGACCATTGGGTCTGAGAATGGGCATCAGTGACTGATGTTCAGAAGCCCACTGCTGGGCTCAAATTTCAGGAGGCCCAGCAGGTTTAAAGGGCTTCCCCGATCCCCCAGCAGCCTTCCGAACCTGTTCCTTTCTCCCATGACTTCACTTTCTGAAGTGAAAGGGGGACCTTGGGCCAGCTGGAGAGCCCCAGAACCACACTGGTCTGTGGGGCACTGTCAGGCCCTACAGAGCCATGGGAGGGAGTACCCCTTCTCTCCAAGGGCCTCCTGGGTTCGGGGTGGAGAGAGGTGTCACAAACCTGGTCTGTTCTTTTCAGTTCCTCCTGTGAGTTTGGAGCCACGCTTGAGTCTGCAGGTGAAGATGAGGATGAGGGTGCGGGGGTCAGTGCATCCCAGGCGGCCAGGCAGGCACAGGACCTACAGGAAGCTGTGAGAAGTTACATCCGCTCCAAGCCAGCACTGTTCCGCAAGGTGCTCATGTACCAGCCGCTCGAGCTAGCTGAACTGCAGGCTGAGCTGAAGCAGAGTGGCATTCACTTGACCATTGGCAAGCTGCTGGACACCCTGGATGCCCTCTGCATTACCTTCACCACCGCTGCAGCCCGGAAGGAGAAGCTCAAGCAGAAGGGGCAGCAGCAGCGGGGCCGGAGGAAAGTGAAGCGAAGTGGACAGCCCTGCCCCCCCAGCAGTCAATAGATGTCCATACCCTGTGCCCCTTCCGCCCTTGCCCACCTCAAGGAGGCCTGGAACCCAGCAGAAGACAGCTTCCATGGGCATTCTGGGGCCTCGAGACAGTGATGGCCCCAGCCCCCTCCCTTTGACCTCCACCTCCAGGGTCCCAGCCGCAACACATTGCCCACTGTCTGATAACCTTTCCTTCCCCTCTGGTCAGTGCCAGTCTCCCTCCCTTATCCCAGCAGGGCCCTGACCATGAGTCCTGAGGGGCAGGGCACACACCAGCTGGCGAGCACATGGCTAGCTTCTACCCCGTCTGCCACTCTCCTCTAGGCCCATACAGCTGCCCCATGAGTGTGCCCTGAGATGAGCATCAGGCCCGGCTGACTCCAGCCAAGCGGGCATCTTTCTCGGCACACGGACCAGTCTCCACCCCTCCGGCAGACATCCACAGTCCTCCATACTGCCACACTCCAGGTGCAGCTCCTGGCCAGCCCTGCCTGGACATTTGTCATCACCAGCCGTCTAAAGAACGGGGTAGAAAGCACAACTCTGCAGCCCCCTGAACAAGCGTGTGTTTTGTTACGAGTTCCTTCCTGCCCTGAAGCCTTCTCAGGCAGTTTGATACCCACAGTGGCCTCCCTTTCCTGTGAATGTCCTTGTCTGTCTGAAATACAGCACAGTTGTTTTTATATGATGTGCAATAAAAACAAAAAAGGCTTTATCAAAACCTAGATGCCATACTCCAGACAAGCCACAGTTCAGTTGAGTAGCCTGAGGCTCTGCTGTCTGGCCAGTGCCCCCAACTTACTTTGTGCCTGCTTTATCTCCCCGCTTCCGTTTGGTTCCTAAATACCAGATGCGGTGTTCCCCTCTGTCCACGTCCACACATCGGTTCTGCTTTCACCCGCACTGGGCCCCTCACTGTAAATCTGCGCCCGCTCCTCAGTGACGCCTGGCCCACAGCTGCAGCTGGACTGAAGGCTGCTACAAGTGCACAGTGGGCCTCGGCTGGCCCCACTGGTCAGCCTGCCTGTTTACAGGGTGAGGGCACAGCGCTGTCCTTGCCATGCACAGGATATGAGGAGAAATCAGACATGAGCTGCCTTGGGGGCTTCCTCTCCATCTAGCAGAGGAGACAGTGGTCTGTGTCTTGTCTGGCCTAGGAGTTGGGGCATAGTGGCTGAAGGGTGGCATCAGGGACAGCTTCTGGAAGGGAGGTTTGTGGCCTGGGCCTTCAGGGTGAGGAACATGGAAAGAGGTGAAAATTAGGCTGAGGTTTTAGCTCAAGTGGTACTCAGCCTACCTTGGAAGCACAAGAGCCTGAGTTTGATCCCCAGTACAGCCAAAAAAAAAGGGGAGAGGTAAAATTTGAGCTTGGATTTGTAGTGTTTGTGCTGTTGTAACCAGGTACAAAGGACCCAGTCATGGCTCATGTGCCTGGAGAAGCAGAAGAGGTAGCTAAGGATTTGCGATGAACTTTGATCAACTGCAAATGGATTTAAGCTTTTTTTGGAAAGTACTCCCAGGCCTAGTGGTACACACCTGTAATCCCAACACTTTGGTAGCCTAAGGCAGGGAGATTGCTAGATGGAACCCAGCCTGGCAATTTAGTGAGGCCTTGTCTCTAACAAAAAGGCTGGGAATGTAGCTCAGTGTGGAAGTTGTGGGTTCAATCTCCAGTACTGCCAAAATAACCTGCCTTCGCCTGTGGGGTTAACAATGTGGGTACCTAGGGGGAGAGTGGGAGAAAATAGGACAGAAGGGACACGAGAAATGGAGACAAGACAGGAGTCTGATCAAGTCTCGTTTATTGACGCCCATCAGGGGGTTTATATGGTATCCAGTAACAGGAAAGGAGTCAAGGTATATGAGCTAGCCCGGGATAGGACGATTCTGAGGGCGGAAGGGGAAGGGCGGGTTTTCATCCTGCTAGTAAGGAAGGCATGGCACTCAGAGAATGCGGAAGTCTCCAGGTGGATGTGACTTAAACGTCCTCGCTCATGGCTCCCCACAATAACCCATCACACTTTCGTCTGAAGGGGTTGATCCTACTTCCTAGAATAGATTGCTAAGGGATGTGAGATAAAGTTATGAGGACATGAGTCTCAGGGTCTCAGATCAGCTCTGCAGGATGTGTTGTGTATCTTGGGGTAGGGTGGCAAGGTCACTACGAAGGGTCCATGACCACAAAGAAGTAACAAAGTGGACTAGGGAGTTAGCTCATTGGTTCCGGCACCTGCCTTGCAAGTGCAAGGGCCCGGGTTCAGATTCATCCTGGTAACCACATACAATAATGCAGGGCGTGGTGACTCACACCCATCAATAATTGGTACCACATACCACAGTACCAGGGTGGTGGCTCACGCCTGTAATCCCAGCACTTGGGAGGCAGAGGCAGGAGGACTGCTGTGAGTTCAAGGCTAAGGGCCAGCCTGAAGTACAAAGCAAAACCCTTTCTCAAAAAAAAAAAAGTTATAAAGCTCCGGGCTGTCCATGACCAGGGTTAGGGGGGTGTTAGAATAGTTAAGCCAGGTTAAGAGCTTTTAAATGCCAAAAGCAGGGGACAAGGGCCTCGTGACTGAGTCTCAGTCTCATCCTAAGCTTGCTGAACTGGGCCTGCGGCCTGCTCGGCTGGCTCCCTGGGGCTTCCTGGGGCCAACAAGGGTGAACATGTGCTGTGCTCAGCAAAGGACGAAGCTCTGTATGCAAAGCAGCATTTCATTATCCTCAAATGAGTGAAGCAGCTGCTGTTTGCAGAGGGGAAAATAAGTTAAAATGAGCCATTGCAGTAAAAGAACAGCCATTATGAGAGATGTAGCCTTGTCCAGGGCCCTTTCCACAAAAATTAGATGGAACTCGGGGATGCAGAGTTAGGTCCAGCCACCTGCTTGAAAAGGAAAATGACAGGGCCAGGGATTTAGCTCAGTGGTTCCAGCGCCTGTCTTGCAAGCTTAAGGGCCAGAGTACAATCCTCCGGTCATCACATACAATACTGGGTGTGGAGACTCACCGCAGCAGCAATCAGTACCACACACCACAGTGCTAGGCATGGTGGCTCATGCCTGTCATCCCAGCACTCGGGAGGCAGAGGCAGGAGGATTGCTGTGATGTGAGTTTGAGGCTGAGCTCGGGGCCAGCCTGAACTACGAAGAGAGACCCTGTCTCAAAAAAAAAGAAAAAGAAAATGACAATGCACAGCTGGTTTCTCTGTGGCAAAGGGGCCACTTTTAGAGCAAGTGGGAGGGTGCTGCCTTCCAGAAACTTCCTGCCTGTGGGGAGGGGAGTCACACAAAAGGAAAGCCCTGAGCCTGCCGCAGAAGGTTCACTGGGTCCAGCCATGTCACCTGCACTTTGCTGTATATGACCAGACTTTCAGGCCTGCCCACTTCCTGTGGCTGCAACTCCAGCCATGGCCTGGACTTATCAAAGGAGAATGTAGTCCTGCTCGCTGTGGGAGGAGCCACTGCCGGAGCAAGGGTCTCAGAGAAGAAAGGGCTCAGCCCCGCAGCCGAGAGCCTTATGCTGCTGTCCAGGGAGAAGGGGTGGAGGCCACTGCCTGGTCTGCTCAGCCCATTCTGGGTGGGTGGAAGTCCAGAGCGAAGACAGCACTGGAGCCCCTGCCCCACCCACACCACCAACCTGCCCAAGCCAGGAAAATGGCCCCCATTCAACCATGTGTGGGCAGCCAGATGTTCTTGGGAAGATGTGAGGTGTGCTGGGATGGTCCCAAGATCCCTGTGGAGGAGGCTTTTCATTCTTCTGCTCAGCATCCATCTACAGAGGACCCTGGGAGAGGTAGAGCAAGGCACTGTCTCCTTGCATGTGACAGACCTACAGGCTCTTGTGGTTTGCATATCCTGTGGGTAGCCTGGTTTCAGATGCCTGCACAGTACCCTATGTCTGGGCTGCAGCCTCTGATTCTGCATTCTGCCTGCCTGGAGCCTCGTCAGCTCTGGGGCCCTTGGGGTATCCTTCAGAACCCCACTTATTCGGAGTGCTTGGTAAACATTTCTGGAAGGTGAAGGGAAAACAGAGCCAGACAGAGCATCAGGAAGCAGCATTTCCCACCTGCCACCTCGGGTTCCTCCCCTCCTTGGGCTGGGGGAAGCCATGGCAGTCACTATGCTTTCCTACACCATAGACACAAGCTGCGGTGCTAAGAAAAATCCAGACTCCGAAGCTCTTGGTCTCACTACCTCCCTCCCTGGCCCCAAATTAAATGGCTTGCTCCCTCTCACTGGAAGTTTTCCTTCACTGTAATTTTTCTCATTGTTCATTTACTCTGGGCTGCGTCCTGTCAGTGCAGACCATGTGCTAGTCCACCTTCAGGGGCCACACCGGACTTCCTGTCATGAAAAGCCACATTCTGCTGCTTCAGGCGCGGGAGGCCTGCCCTCGGTGGCCTCTTGACTCACAGGAAGACACTGTGGGATGCAGCTGGGCCAGGTGCTTGTAAGTGACAGAAAAGGGCAGCAAGAGGTTTAGAGAAAGGAAGGGAGGGTTGGGAGGGCCAAGAGCCAGAGCCAGGGAGCCGAGGGCGGCCCAGCCTTTCTGGACACCCATTTGAATTCCTGATCACCTGCCTAAAAGTGACTGTCGGTGGGTGAGTCTGTCTCCTTTTTTTGGCAGGTAGAGGGTGACACGTCTTCGGCAGTCTTTCTGCTGAATATCAGGCCTGCAAGGATGCTTACCCCACAGTCAAGATGTCACATCCCTCCCCTCCTGAGACTTATGGGGTGGTGACAAAGCCAGAGAGGTGAGCCCAGGGCAGCCCCAGCTCACTGATTTGCCGTGAGGCTGTTGGCTTTTGAATCAGACAGGAAGAGGTTGAGGTGGAGCCCAGCACAGGAAGAGGTGAGGACCAGAGCTGCAGTGACAGCCGGTGGACTTGGTGGGGACAGCAGGAGGGGGTGCACCTGTCACCCCAGGCCACTGTGGTCAGCATCATGGGCTCTCTTGATCCCTTCGGGCCAGGTTTTCTCAGCTTTGGATAGATCCTAGGGCCTCAGAGTGTAGCTGGCCATCCACAAGGACCCCGGGACCCCTGCTGCCTGTCACCCCTGCGTCAGGGCAAAGCTCAGGAGCGTGGAGATGGAGCCACCCAACACCCCGATCCTGCCATCCCTGGAACAGCAACAATGCACAAAAGGTAAGTGTAGTCCAGGTGCCTCAATAGAGAAAGAGGAGGGGAGGGCACAGCTGGCAGGAAGGACAGAGACTTCAAGGCCCAAGCTGCTCTTGGCAGCAGGGGGACTCCTGGAAGCCATCGGTGGGCTGCTGGAGCTGGAAGGCCAGAACAGTACAGTATGGGTAAACAAACCGGTGCGCAGGGTGAGAAGCCCCGCCCCCACACCGCAACAGCGGCATTGCTGGAATCTGCCTTCCCTGCTGCGGGACCCATGCGGCCCGTCTCCTCCGCTTCCTCTCATAAATGGGGTAACAGAGCTCCTGGGGCTCCAGGTCCTGGCACAGCCCACAGAATTGAGGCGCAGCACTCAAGCCTGTCCCAGCTGCACTCAAGTAAGATGGAGCTCGTCATTCTGAGGGGTGGTGACCACAGAGGCCTTCTTGAAATAGGTCCTGCTGGGCTGGGCTGGGTGCTGGCTGCAGGGTGCTCTCCACTGCCAGGCTCCTGGGCCCCAGGTGCCTGCGATTCCCATCCTGGAGGCATGTGCTCCCCAAGCTGGGTGTCCTCTTGTCTTTCCCAGGCTTCAGGCTGAGCACCGGCTCTCGCCTGGGGTGCAGGTCCCCAGGGTCAGGCTGCCCTCCTCTGGGAGTCCCAGGTCAGAGTAGTTAGGTGCATCTCGAGGGCAAGAGCCTTCCTCCTACCTCAGGAGAGCTGAACACTGGTTTCCAGGGCCGGAGAGAGCAATGAGGACTCAGGACAGCTGTGCACCTGGGCCAGCCTCATAGCCACCCTGGTGCTGGGTGACAGCATGGAAGCCGTCCCCAGGTCCCCAAGCCCACAGGAGCCAGCCACTTAGGAAGGGATCCAGCAGTCTAGGTAGGACTGAGGCTTAGCTCGGGAAGCATAACAGAGAGTGGCACCTAATGGCAGAGCTAGGGGCACCCAGGCCTTCTCAGGAGTCAGGTCAAAGCCCAAGTGTTGAACCTGAGGAACTGCGTCTGAGCCGCTCTGATACCAAGCCGGCCCTGGGATCCACCCTTCCCCAAAGTCAGGACCAGCCACAGGACCCTTGCAAGGCTCCCAAAGAGGCAGCAGTGGCCACCTACCAGTTTCCCGACCCCTGCCCTGCCCACCAGAGCTCAGGTGTCTGTGGACGGACCTCTGGCTTTCAGATCCCATGAGAATGGAAGCCCTCCTGTCCTGTCTTCCCCCTCTGTGAGCCAGATCTGTGGCTCTGAGGCTGTGAGCACTGTTCAGGGTGAGTGTGACTGAGCCTGGTGCCTTCTAACCTCACCGGCTCAGCAGTCTGCGGCAGGTTGCAGCCTGTCACTATGCAAGGCATCCAGGCAGCCGTCCCTCCGTCCTTGTGAGGACTGCGCTGGCCATGGGGTTCTTGATCATCTTGCAACTTCTACACTGTCCTTGTAGGAGAAGGTGTCCTGGTTTGAGGAGGGAGAAGGCCTTGTCTGAATGGGGTCTGAGAAAAAGAGCCAAATAAAATCCCAGACACCTGGGAAATTTGAATTTCAGATAAATGCTAAATTTTACAGCGTATCTCAAACATTATAGGGGAAATACGTGTACTAAATTTTTTTTAAATTGAGTTGAAATTCAAACTCATCTTGAATTAGTGTGTTTTAATCTGCTAAATCTGGTGATTTTAGGCCAAGGGCAGTGGGGCAGGCAAGGTGTGGGGTGATAGGGAGGGAGTGCTGACTACCTGGGAGAGAGACTACCTGGGCACACAGGGGCAATGGTAGGGAGCCCACCCTTCCCAGGTGCCCTATGCCCACATTCACCTGTTGCTGTCTCTCTGCTCTGTGTTCCTTTCTATCACCCTCTGGCCCAGTGGTTCTCAATTCTGGGGCTCCTGCAGATGCCCAGTGAGCTTAAAATGAGCATGTTGGGGCTCCACTCCAGAGCAGAGAGATCTCAGGGCAATCTGGCTCAAGCAATAGGCTTGTAGTTAAAAGCAGCGCTCCATAGAAAGACAATGTGACTCAGCAGCCCACTTCTGGGCTACCCAAATGTGGGAAACTGGGGAAGGGAACGTAACTAGAACTTTTGCATTAAGTTCTTGTCTCCTATGAGTCGATGGCACATGGAAAAATAATTAATAATTAGGCAGAAATGAGATTTAGAAAAGCTGAGCTTGGGCCTGATTTATGCTACGCTGGGCAGCAAGACCCCACCCTCCCCGCCCCCATACCTCCGCTTGCCGCATCTTTTATTATCTACATTCCAAAAGACCCAGAAAGGTGGGGAGACAACAGCAATAATCCTAGAGAAGTTATGTAGATAAAGATCCTGCAGGGCAGGGCACATGTCAGCAACAGTCCTTGAGAAGTTAGGCAGATCTGGTGCAGTTCTGCCCTGAAGCATCACAGCATGTGGGATCATTGAGTCCCTGTTGCTACCAGAGGTGAAGAGAGTCAAGTCCAAAGTCCATCTGCAGCCAGGAAGGCCTGGTCAATTTTGACCTTGCAATTCCCAAACAGGGTCATTCCCAACACCCAAATGAAAATGGGGTCTGTATCCCTCCCTGCTTCATAGCAGCATAATTCGCTATAAACAAAAAGTAGGAACGACTCGGTGTCCATCACTGGACGGTGCCTAAACAAACGGTGTCCATCCTACGATGGACAATCACTCAGCCACAGAAAGAAATGAAGCTCTCACCTACGCAGTAGCTGCAGGCAGTGTGCAGACTGAGAAAAGCCAAATGCCAAAGGACAAATAACATAATTTTCCTTGTGATCCTACAAGACAGGTCAAACTCTCGTCAAGACAAAAGGGCCAGGGAGGGGAATAGGGAGGTATTGCTTCATGGGGACAGAGTTTCAGGGTTTCTGTTGTTTGGTGTGGTGCTGGGGATTGAACCTGAGCGTAGGCAAGTACTGCACCACTGAGGTACGTTGCTCACCTCAAATTTGAGCTTCGCAAGACAAAAAGAGTTCTGCAAATGGACGGTGATGGTTGTACAACATGAAGGCAATTAATGCCATGGCACTATGTACTGAAATGATTGAAAAGGAAATGTGAGGTTAGGTGTATTTTATTACAATTTTTAAAAATTAAGTTAGAAAACTAATGCTCCAAGCCAGAAACAGTGGGCCATTCCTGTAATCTCTGTGTGCTGGGAGGCTGAGGCACAAAGATCACAAGTTCAAGTCAGCCTGGAAAATTTAGTGACCTAGTGAGACTTTGTCTCAAAAAATATAAAAAGGGCTGAGGATGTAGCTCAGTGTAAGGACCTGGGTTCCACTCCCAATAACAAAAACATAAAAGAAACTAATACTCCAGACAATGCCCTGCTAAACAGAGAACTATTGAGCTGGGCCTTTCTTCAACATGGTTCTCCAAATCCCTAATCTTCCCGAGCACTAATTTGCCTCCGGCAGCAGCAGCCTGTCACCTGGAGAACACACAACAGGCAACTGTGCCCACCCCTGGGCTATGCCCTGATGTCAGCTGGGTAGAGATAGGACAGAGGCCTCTGGCGTGGAAGGTGGCATTGTGTTGCTTCCTTTTGATCTTCATGCACTTAGATGTTCACATAAATGGCAGCTGAGCTTAAAAATTTGAGTTATAACTTATACAGAGTCGAGTGAGCTCAGTGGCCTTATCATGTGTGGATACACCTACGCAACCACCACCCAGAACTATATGTAGGAATTTCCATCCCCCTCCAGTGCTGTGACCCATCCCCAAGTAACTGCTATGCTGTATTTTGTTTCGTTTACAGTCCTGGGAATTGAACCCAGGGCCTTCGTACATCTTCAGTCCTTTCTATATTTTTTGAGACATGATCTCACTAAGTTGTTACATTGCTCAGATTGGGTTTAAACTCGTGATCCTGCTGTCTCAGCCTTGTAGAATGCAGGGATTACAAGTGTGCAATACCACACCCAGCTGTTTGTCTTTTACATGCTCATAATGCTACTTTTTAAGGAACAAACATTTCTGATTTTTTTTTTTTTTTAGGTTTTTTGAGACAGGGTCTTGCTTTGTGGTTCAGGCTGGCCCTGAGCTCAGCCTCAAACTCACATCACAGCAATCCTCCTGCCTCTGCCTCCCGAGTGCTGGGATGACAGGCGTGAGCCACCACGCCCGGCACTGTGGTATGTGGTACTGGTTGCTGCTGGGCGTTAGTCTCCATGCCCAGTATTGTATGTGGTGACCGGGGATCGAACCCGGGTCCTTGCGCTTGCAAGACAGGCGCTGGAACCACTGAGCTAACTCCCCGGCCCCAGACATTTCTGATTTTTGTTTATGTTCTACTAAGGATGGAGCCACAAGCATGCTGGGCAGGTGCTGTACCACTGAGCTGTCCCATTCTCTCCTTCTGTCCTTTACTTTCTTCCTTTTATCTTTTGCATGCGGTGGTGCTAGGGATCGAACCCCAGCACCTAGGGGTGGTGCAAGTTTGCCAAGGGTACTTCCACTAAGTTACACCTCTAGCCTGACTTACTTTTCTTTTGTGGTTAATGATTTCTTGCATTTATTTTTTACCCAAAGTTCATAGATATTCTCCTGCATTTTTCTTCAAGGCTGTTAGCATTTACATTGAGATTTACAATTCAGCTCAACTTCTGCTTATGGTGTGAGGTGGAGACCAAGGCTCATGTTACCCAGATGGACATTTATTGCCTGGCATAACTGATAACAAAAGCCACTTTTGTCCACTGCACTGCTGTGGACACTTGCAAAAGAGGTGAATGTGGTGACACATCTTGTTAATTCCCATCTGCTTTGCCCTGTAAAAAAGTGTGCTGAGGGCCAGGAATTTAGCTCAGTGGTTCCAGCGCTTGCCTTGCAAGTGCAAGTGCCCTAGGCGATCCCGAGTAACCATATACAATGAAGCCAGGAATAGCGACTCATCCCCACCAGCAATCAGTACCACATACCACAGTGTCGGGTGCAATCCCAGCACTTGGGAGGCAGAAGCAGTAGCATTGCTGAGTTCCTGGCAGAGTTCAGGACCAGCCTGAACTACAAAGCAAGACCCTGTCTCAAAAAAACTAAAAAAAAAAAAAAAAAAAAATTCTGCTGAAATTTTGATTGGGGTGTCTTTGAATCTAAGGATCAGTTTAGGGAGAGTTGGGTAGTAATACTAAGTTGTACAATGCAGGAACCTTAAGGAAGCCAACCCCTCATAAGATGCTTTTAAATTTTCCTCAGTAACAATTTATTATTATTTTATTTATTTATTTATTTATTTTTTTAGTTTTTTTGAGATAGGGTCTCGCTTTGTAGTTCAGGCTGGCCCTGAGCTCAGCCTCCAACTCACATCACAGCAATCCTCCTGCGTCTGCCTCCCGAGTGCTGGGATGACAGGCGTGAGCCACCACGCCCAGCACTGTGGTATGTGGTACTGATTGCTGCTGGGCATGAGTCTCCACACCCAGTATGGTATGTGGTTAGCGAGATCGAACCCGGGTCCTTGCACTTGCAAGAGAGGTGCCAGAACCACTGAGCTAAATCCCCGGCCTCCTCAGTAACAATTTAAAATTTTCAGAGTTTGCGTTTTTCAAACTTTTTGGGTAGGAAGGTAGCTTAAGTGATACCACTCCTACCTGCAAGCACAAGGATCCAAGTTCAATCCCCAATGTCACCAAAAAAAAAAAAAAAAAAAAAATTACTAATTGGGGTCGAGGATTTAGCTGGTGGGGATGAGTCACTATTTTTTATGGTATTTAAAATTTCAGTTTTATTTATTTATTTATTTGTTTATTTTTAGGTTTTTTGAGACAGGGTCTCGCTTTGTGGTTCAGGCTGGCCCTGAGCTCAGCCTCCAACTCACATCACAGCAATCCTTCTGCCTCTCTGCCTCTGCCTCTGCCTCCTGAGTGCTGGGATGATAGGCGTGAGCCACCACGCCCAGCACTGTGGTATGTGGTATATATATGTGGTATATGTATATATATATATATTACCAATAAAGATCTGAATTTTTAAAAATGTAATGAGACCCTATCTCAAAAAAAAAAAATTGAGGGGCCGGGGAGTTAGCTCAGTGGTTCCGGCACCTGTCTTGCAAGCGCAAGGGCCAGGGTTCGATTCCCCGGTAACCACATAACAATACTGGGTGTGGAGACTCATGCCCAGCAGCAACCAGTACCACATACCACAGTGCCGGGCGTGGTGGCTCACGCCTGTAATCCCAGCACTCGGGAGGCAGAGGCAGGAGGATTGTGATGTGAGTTTGAGGCTGAGCTCAGGGCCAGCCTGAACCACAAAGCGAGACCCTG
>PVIR01039649.1:0-13796 GCA_004026965.1 Petromus typicus
AGCTGCTATAAACATGGGTGCACATACGTGACTGTGATATGAGTCTTTTAATTCTTTTGTGTATATACCTAGCAGAGCAATGGCTGAGTCAAATGGGACCTCCAATCCTAGCTTTTTGAGGAATCTCCAAACTGATCTCCACAGGTGTTGTATGAGTCTACAGTCCCATCAACAGTGGAGAAGGGTTCTTTCTTCTCTACAGCCTCATCAACATTTGTTGTTGGCTAATTCTGAAATGGCAGCCATTCTTTGTGGAGTGAGATGAAATCTTAATGTTATTTTCATCTGCATCTCTCGAATGACTAATGATGTTGAGCATTTCTCCATATACTTTTTAGCTGCTCTTACTTCTTCCTCTGAATAGTATCTGTTCATTTCAGATGCCCATTTTTGAATTGGGTCATTAAATTTGGGTGGGCTGATTTTTTTGAGCTCTTTATGTATTCTAGATAGTAACCCTTTGTCTGAGGAATAGGTACTAAAGATTTTTCCCCAGATTGTTGGTTGCCTTTTTGCTCTGTTGGTGGTTTCCTTTGCTGTGCAGAATCTTCTTAAAAGAATGAGGTCCCATGTGTGCTGATTTCTTCTGCCAATTCCTGTGCTATAGAGGTTTTGTTCAAGAAGTCTTTCCCTAAGCCAATGTCTTCAAGAGTTTTACCTAACCTGTTTTTCAGTAGGTTTAGAGTGTCTGTTTTAATATTTAGGTCTCTTATCCACTTTGATTTTAGCTTGGTACATGGTGAAAGAGCTAGGTCTAGCTTTAGTCTTTGGCAAGTTAAAGCCCAGTTTTTCCAGCACCATTTGTTAAAGAGGCTATCTTTCCTCCATTGAGGATGTTTGGCTCTGCTGTCAAAGATGAGGTGGCTAGGTGTATCTGGAGTAGTTTCTGGGTCTTCTAGTCCACTGCATTGATCCTTGGGCCTGTTACTTTGCCAGTATCATGCAGTTTTTATCATGGTGGCTTTATAGTATAGTTTCAGGTTCAGAGTTGCAATACCCCCCCCCCACCATGTCCCTGTGGCTTAGAATTGCTTTTGCTATTGTAGGTCTTTTGTGGTTCCAGATGAAAGTTTGGATTTTTTGTCTAGATCTGTGAAATGTGCTGTTGGGATTTCAATCGCGATTGCGTTGAATCTGTATAGTAGTTTGGGAAGTATAGCCATTTTGATGATATTGGTTCTTCCTACCCAGGAGCAACATATGTCTTTCCATTTTTTGATATAATCTTCTATCTCCTATTTCAGAGTGGTACAGTTTTTAGAGTACAGGTCTTTCACCTCCTTTGTTAGATTGATTTCTAGATATTTTATTTTTTGGGGTGCTATTGTGAAAGGGACTACTGACTTCCCAATTTCTATGTCAGTGGGTCTACTATTTGTGTATACAAAGGATATTGATTTTTGAATGTTGACTTTGTAACCAGCTACCCGACTAAATTTGGCGGTTAGATTAAGCAGTTTTTTAATTGAGTTTTTAGGATCCTCTAGATAGAGTATCATGTCATCAGCAAATAATGGCAATTTAACGTCTTCATTTCCTATCTTTATTCCTCTTATTTCTTTCTCTTACCTAATTGCTATGGCTAATATTTCCAGAACTATATTGAACAGAAATGGTGAGAAAGGGCATCTTGTCTTATTCCTGATCTTAGTGTGAAAGGTTTCAATGTTTGACCATTTAGTATGATGCTGGCTGATGGTTTCTCATAGATAGCTTTTATTAGTTTGAGATATGGACCATCTATTCCAATCTTCTTCTGTAGGGTATTGAACATAAATGGGTGTTGTACTTTGTCAAACGCTTTTTCTGCATCAATTGAGATGACCATATGGTTTTTGTCCTTAAGCCTGTTAATATAGTGTATGACATTTATTGATTTACATATGTTGAACCACCCTTGCATCCCTGGGATGAATCCAACTTGGTCAGGGTATATAATCTTTTTGATAATTCTCTGTATTCTGTTTTCCAGTATCTTATTGAGAATTTTTGCATCGATGTTCATTAGGGATATTGGCCTGTAGTTCTCTTTTTTAGTTGCGTCTTTCTCTGCTTTTGGAATCAGGGTAATGGTTGCTTCCAAGAATGAGTTTGGGAGTACTGCTTCCCTTTCAATTTCATTGAAGAGTTTCAGAAGTAGAGGCACTAACTCTTCTTTAAAAGTTTTATAGAATTAAGCAGTAAAGCCGTCAGGTCCAGGGATTTTCCTTGTTGGCAAGTTTTTAATTAAATTTTCAATTTCACAGATAGTTTTGGGGGTATTTAACATTTCTATATCTTCTTTATTCAGCTTTGGAAGTTCATATAAGTCTAGAAATCTATCCATTTCTTCTACATTTTCCATTTTATTAAAGTATAAATTTTCAAAATAGGTGTTTATTATTCTCTGGACTTCCTCTGGGTCAATAGTAATTTCTCCATTCTCATTCCTAAAAAGCATAGATATGAGCCTTTTCCTTCCTTTGTTTCATAAGGTTGGCTAAGGGTCTATCAATTTTGTGTATCCTCTCAAAGAACCAACTTTTCAATTCATTGATTTTTTGAACCATTCTCTTGGTTTCTATTGCATTAATTTCTGCCCTGGTCCTTCTAATTTCTTGCCTTTGTGTGAGCTTTGGGTTTGTTTTGCTCCTCTCTTTCTAGTCACTTGAGGTTCAGCATTAAGTTGTTTATTTGAGCTTGCTCCGTTTTCTGGATGTAGGCTTTCACTGCTATGACTTTTTCTCATAGAACTGCTTTCATTGTGTTCCATAAATTTCTATATGTTGTATTGGGGCTATTGTTTAGTTGTAAGAACTGCTCAATTTCTTCTCTAATTTCTTCTGTGACCCATTGGTTGGTCAGTAGCGTGTTGTTCAGTTTCCATGTGTTTGTGAGGATCCTGGGCTTTCTTTTACTATTTAGCTCCAATTTCAGGGCACTATGATCCGACAGTATACAAGGGATAACTTCAATCCCTTTACATTTGCTTAAACCTGTTCCATGAATGAGCACACGGTCTATTTTGGAGAATGATCCATGAACAACTGATAAGAATGTAAATTCTGACTTTCTGGGGTGAAATACTCTGTAGGCATCTATTAAGTCCATTTGCTGAAGAGTGTGGTTGAGCTCCAGTATTTCCTTATTGACTTTTTGTCCAGTCGATCTGTTTTTTTTGTGACAGTGGGGTATTGAGGTCCCCTACTATTATTGTATTGGAGTTTATCTGGTTTTTTATGTTCATTAATATTTGTTTTATATATTTAGGTGCATTAGAATTTGGAGCATAGATATTTAGGATTGTTATTTCTTTCTCTTGGATTTTTCCCTATACTGAAAGAAAGTGTCCATCTTTCTCTCTATCAGTTTTGACTTGAAGTCTATTCTGTCTACAAACAAGATCGCCACTCCTGCTTTTTTGCTGTTTCCTGTTGCATGGAGTATTGTTTTCCATCCCTTTACTTTCAGTCCATGGGTTTCTTTCTGAATTAGGTGTGTTTCTTGTATGTAGTAGATTGTAGGATCTTGCTTCTTGATCCACTCTGCCAGTCTATATCTCTTAATTGGCACATTGAGTCCATTGACATTAATGGTTGTGACTGATATAGGCAAATTTAGTGCTGCCATGTTTTCCTGTTCTTGGCTGTGTTATTCTACTTTTGCCCTTTTCCCATCAGTTTCTTATTTGGTCCCATGGGTTGACTTGGTTAGGTCTCGTGGATTTGTAGCTTTCCTTATTTTTCTCCAAGATATTCTTTAGAATGTTTTGGAGCACAGGTTTTGTATTTATGAAGTTTTTCAGGTGTTCTTTGCCATGGAAGTATCTTGTTTCCCCATCAATTTTGAAGGACAGTTTTGCAGGATACATCAGTCTGGCTTGGAAGTTGTTTTCCTTTAGGGCTTAAAACACTTCACTCCATTGAGTGTTTGAGTTGAAAAGTCTGCTGTGATCCTCACAGGCTTCCCTTGGTAAGTGATTGTTTTCTTTTCTCTGGCTGCTTTCAGTATTTCAGTTTTTTTGGATATCTGGAACTTTCATATTTATATGCCTAGATGTAGGTTTTTTCATATCATGGGCGTGTGGAGTTCTGTATGCTTCATATGTTTGTATGCCCAATTCTTTTCCTTTTCCTGTGAAGTTTTCTACCATTATCTCTGTGAATAGTTTTTTAATGTCTTTAGTATTGTCTCCTGCTTCCTCCGTGGCTCCAATCAATCTTATGGTATTCTTCTTTGAATCATCTAGGAGCTGTTGGATTGATTTTTCATTATCCATTGCTTTTATCCATAGATTATGGCTTTCCTGCTCATTGGCTGAGATCTTGTCTTCTGGGTCTTAAATTCAGTCTTCTGCCATATTCATTCTATTGTGTAAACTTTCATTTTCTTTCTTAATTTCCTGGACCTCTCCTTGTAGGTGTTTAAAAGATTCTATTGCTTTTGCTATCTTGGATTCTATCAACTCAATGATTTTCTCTTTAGCTTTATTAATTATTATGTTGACTGTGTCCAATGTCTCTGCTTTCATCTCAGAGATCAGTTCTGATTTCCATTTTACTAGATCTGCTTTGGTTACCTTTTCCAAGGACCCTAGAGACTGTCCTTCAAACTTCTCTATATCCCTTACTCCTATGTTACCTTGAGCTGAGGATCTTTGTATCTGAGAATTTGAGTGTTTCCTCATCTCTGAGTTTTTGTCCTTGCTGTTGTTTTTGGCTTTGTACCTGCCCTGTTTTCTGGTGATGCTTGTTGCAAGTCTCTATCCTCTTAATATTTAGGATCCTTAAAATATCAGTGTTTCCTGGGTTGTTCTTTACTGTCTGTATTGGGACCTAAAGAAAAACCCTTAGTTCTGGCACACCATATGAGGCACTCAGACAATACAGTCAGAACACCTTCTTCCGTCTGCTTAGAGGCAGGAAGGCTCTGGCTCCTGCACTGCTACAATGGCACTGCCTTAAGTTCCAATAGGCCTGCCTACTCACCAACACAGAGTCCCTGGGCTTGCTTGTGCAGTCAGCATAGAGGCCAGTAGGCTGCGGCCTTTGTGCAGCTGCAATGGTACTGGCTGATGTTCCAATAGGCTCACTTACTCACCAATACAGAGTGCTGGGATGTGCTTCTGTAGTTGACCTGGAGAAAGGCAGGCTTTGGCCTTGCTATGCTGTGATGGAGCTTGCTTCTGCTTCCCTGGCTCTGCCTGCTGTTATCCAGAGTCCCTGGGCACTCTTCTGGCAGGGGCCTGAAGGCTAGTGGGCTCCAACCCCAGTGCAACTGCAATGGTGCCAACCATGCCTGTGCTGTGCTGCCTGCTGTTATACTCAGTCCCTGGGCACTCTTTTGGTGTGGGCCTCATGAACCTACTTTCATACTATAAAATTTATAAAATAGATATACATCAAACAATTTAGTTGATAGTTTGAAATTTTAATTGGTATAGTATAAGTGTAGCAAAAAATGAGATTTTGAAGATAGCACAAAGAAAATTTAAAATATTTTATTAACAATATTGATTAAATGTTGAAATGTTAACACTTTAGATATTTTGGTTCAGATAAAATGTATTATTGAAATAAATTTCCTAAAATTTCAAAATTACGCACATGGTTTATGTTATAATTCTGTTGGACAGTGCTGAGATAGATCATTTTTATGCCAGGATTAAACGACTGAAGTCATGGGAGTGGGGGGCTGGTCCCATCACAGAGCCAGATGCAGGCGATCCCGGCTGCATGGCCACAGGTGGTTGGAGATCATTTCACCCGTTATACAATACACTGTTCTCTTCAGTGTTCATGGGACATTCACCAAAATAATATAGATTGTAGGACAAATAGTCATTGTCAATAAATTTAGAAGAATTTGATTACATAAAGATTCTTCACTAAGCACAGTGGAATATAACTACAAATTAGGACTGGAATATAAATTTAAAATCCCTGTATCAAAAAGCAGTGGGTCAAAGAGGAAATCACAATATAAATTAGAAAATATTTTTAACTGAATAAAAAATAATGACACCAAAACCTATATGGGTCTTAAACAGATCTTAAGGGGGAATTTATAGTTGTACATGTATAGAGTAAAAAGTCAAAAGGATAAAAATGAATAATCCAATTTTCTCAGGAGGCTAAGAAAAGGGCACTAAGTCAAACCCAAGCAAAGATCAATGGATAGAAAAGAGCAAGTCAAAGAAAGTTAAAATTAAATGACGATAGATGCAGCCAACAAAGCTCAAATTATCTTTAAAAAACAGATTAATAAAATTAATAAGCCTTTTTAAAGGACAATTTCTCAATATGATGAAACTTGAATGATCTTATGAATATAAAATGGACATCATTATAGATCCTACGGACAATAAAACTACAAGAGCATACTTTTAATAACTATGCCAATGTATTTAGATATTATGGGAAAACTTAAAAAATACAAGAAAACAGACATAGTAAAAAATACAAAAATGTAAAGCATTCATGTCTATGAAGAAATTTTATCTATAATTATACAATATATCTTACAGTACCTGAAAAATATGTATAATTTTAGTACTATATGGGCCAGTTAAAAATAAATTTAAATTAAAAAACAGAAGTACTAGTTCATATGAGGTCACTGGTGAATTCTAATGATGTAGAATAAGCAAGTGCTCAAGCTTATTGATAGAACAAAAAAAGAATTTAGTTTCTAATTTAACACAATCTAGTAAAATTAGTGATTGAAAGATGGTGTTTCCCTAAAAATATACTCTCAGGAAACTGAAAAAAAACAATTCATAACTCAGGGGAATTATTCACACATGACACAGAAGTTGTGTTATTGGAGTAATGGATTGCTATAGACATCATTAAGCAAGTCAGTTGAGTGTGGTGGTGCAAGCCTATAATCCCAGCACATGGGAGGCTGAGGCAGGAGGATCCTTGTTTAAGGCCAACCTAAATTACAGAACAAGAAGTGTCTCACAAATAAAGAATGACAAAAGATAGAAAACCTGATTAAAAAACCTGATAAAAAGTGGTTAAATAATTTGCAAAGCCCCCTCACAGAAAGGACATGCAAATGACTAACAAGCATATTGAAAAGCAATAAATATGATTATCAGGGAAATACAAAATTCAATATGATAAAGCAGTATATATCCAAATAATTAAAATAAAAGTGAAACATGCCAATGCCATATTGCTGAGAGTGGACACATAGTATTCCATGATGCTGGTGAAAGTCTAAATTTTTGATCATTTTGAAAAACTGATAGAACTTACTAGGGCTGAATATGTGATTCAGCCTGTCCTCTAGACAGAAGATAGGCTGTCATGTTCCCTGGCCATGGCCAGGGATGCTTACAGTCTTGGGACAGGAACTAACCTAGAGTTTGTCAATAATGGAGCTAAACACATTGTGACAGATTCAACACGGAGAGACCGAAGACATAAAAAGCATGAAACACGGAGCCACCTGTAGCCATCATGTAAGGAAATCAGAGTGTAGTTTTGTGAGGAGAGTATGCACATGAGCTTACCGGGAAGGCGCCCGAGGGAGCCCGTGGCGCACTGCGTCACTTCCCCGGCGACGTGGGCGTGAAGGACACACGGACATAGAACGTCGCTCTGCATATGTGAGAACATTTTGTGTCTTCTGTGTATGTTATACCCCAATTAAGAAGAAGATGAGGGTCGTAGCCAATTTGGGAGACTGAAGAGGTAAAAAACGCTAAGCAAACATTTTTATTACCAATTTCCTGCATTTATGCAGTGGCTCTAGTATGGCTTTTCCAATTTTAGTATTTATTTTGCGCCTTTAAGTGCTCCTTTAATTAAGTGCCTTTGCAAGCAAATGATATTTTTGGCCCAGCTTTTCTCCTCTAGAGCTCTTTCCAATGATGCATTCCTTGGGCCACAGAAGAAATGTTCCACCATCATTTGCCCAATCCAGTCCTTCATTTCCTTCATCTCCAGCTTTCCCAAAATGGGATCTCAAGTTCCAAGCAAGCTCCGGTCCTCCGTCTGCTCCCCAGACTCGGAGCTGCCCAGGGTCATGCAGAGAGAATAACTTGGTCCTGTGTGAGATACTTTACTGGTGGCATTTACTGGCTGGGACTTTGTGCGTACATCTTCCAATCACTTTGAAACTCAGGTTCCTGTTATAAAATAGCTTTCCTTTTCTCTGGGCTATTGTTAATTATCAAGACTTAGACTCAACAGAGGGTCTGACATGTAGTAAATGCTTGTGAGGGTTTGAGTTTGATCCCCAGTGCTGGAAAAATAAAAACAAAACTAAAACAGCTGAAAAAGCCTAAATGTTCATAAGTTTTAACTGCTGCTACTTAAGATCATGGTGTAGATTTGATGGCCAAGGGATTCAACTGAGGATACCCTCTGAATGGACCCAAGACTTACAGTTCAGGGGAGTCATTTGTTGGGTTGAGGGACTCTGACGGGTGTCATGTAACACAGATCATAACCCTCCAGACAAAAAACTAAGGTCACAAGGATAGCCTGTATCTAATAATCACTAGAGTTTTCCAGATGTTTTGTGAAAATGCTCCTTGGCAAAATGCTCTTGGGCCTATCTGTGTAATTTGTTTTGAAATCACCTTGAACTAAAGAAAAGACAGTTATTTCTTCACGAAAGGGCATGTCCTGCTCCTTGATTTTGTGTTATGCTGTGTAATGTGTGTCCTGAAGCAGTACTTTGGCTGCGCACCATGAAAAGCATACTTACTGGAGGGTACCCTCTGTTTGACAAATTACTAATGTCCTCATTTGTAAAACTGGAGATAGTAAGAGTGCCTTCCTCAAAAGCATCTAGTGAGAATGCCTGAATTGGTTGGAGTTCTCTAACAGGATAAAATCCATCCACCCACCCACCCATCTGTCTGTCTGTCTGTCCATCTGTCCATCCATCCACCCGTCCATTTATCTGGGATTTGATAGGCAGGCTTACCAGGATCAGATGTAATAGCTGTCTACACAATGGGCAGTGGAAGGACACAGGAGCTGCCCAGCCCAGAAACCTGGAAGTTGCAGGACAGGTGAGATCATGTTTGTAGTTCCAGTTGGGAATTGGTGCCCAGGAGACTTGGTATTAGTGTACAACGCAAAACTCAAGAAGTTCCAGCTTGATGTCCACAGATGACAGCAACAGCAAAAGCCGTACTGGCTCAGGCAAAAAGAAGCTTCCCAGAAGTGTACAAATTCCTTTCTTTTCCATTCATTTCACAAGCCCACAGGATGGAGCCACCCCGTATCGGAGTAGGCCCTCCTGCCTCAGCTTGCTGACCTACATGCCAGTCATCTTCAGAAACACTCAGAAGTGTGCTTTACCAGTCTCCTGGGGATTTTTAATCCAGTCAGGATGACATATCACAATGACAGTGACAATGACTGATACAAACGAAGTCTCACTAACTCTATCAACGTCATTATACTCAGTGTGACCATCACATCATGTAGTAGTAACATGGACCTTTCAATTTTTCTTCTCTGTGCCTCGAGTGTCTGGACTCCCAAGACTCTATCACCTGGCTTCCCATTCTTTGAGTCTAGTGAGAGGTCGAAGCTGGGGAAGATGGGGATAAAGAAGAGCTGCTGGACCTTTCTTCCCCATGTGCCCTCTGGTCCTCCACTTTGGTCTAAGGAGTTGCTTATTCCTTAGACCAAGGTAGTGAGTGGTCCTCTCCTCTTCTACTACTCTTTCCCAGAAATACTGTGTCCTCGCTTTGACCCTTTACAGAATGATGCTAATGTTTTCCTACTGCTGTGTGCCTCTGGAGAATCTCATCCCTTGTTAGGGTCTTTAGCCCCGCCCATATTTCCATGAATACTTCCTTCAGTTGATTCTCATTGGTTAAATGCTTCTGAATGGAGCTGACTTTTTACTGAGAGTTTTAGGAGAACAGTAAAAATAAAACTAATCTGATATCCTTCTCACTGCACCCTCCAGATTCAGTCAGGAATATTGGAAAAGTGGACCACAATTAATCATTTTGAAACTTCATACTATATTCAGAAATGATTATTCCTGCTGAACCCAAGTCTTTCTTCTTTGATCCATCTCATGTGTGTGAATCGCTTCTTTAACGAGGAGGGGCCTCTCCTTGGTCCATGGATATTTCTGATAGGGAGCCTTGGCTAGGGGTACATTGACTAGAAGGCCATGAATCCAGAGCTCTTTGTAGGCCAGGGAGGAAAAATGTACTCTCAGGAAGGACCAGTTAGAAATAACCTTTCCTAGGTTGACCAGTTAGTAAAGGCACACCTTCTGCACTGTCCGATTGGAAAAATGTACTATCTCTGGAAGACAAAGTGGAAAAAGGCAGCCCTTGTGGAGAACCAATTATAAACTGATTGTGGGCTAGTGGGGACCCTGGGAGGACCCTGGCTTGACAAATGCAGGCAGATTTCAAGATGGTGAGTGAGCGGCTGCAGTTGAGGTTTTAGTGTTCAGAGTGATATGACAGTATTTTGGAGCAAATAGTGGAGAAAATTAAATAGAAACGTTTTTGGTGGATTTTCAACATTAAGCTTTTAAAAAATTATAATAGTATGTTAAGTAACCCTAATACTATACTATGTGGCTCCACAAGGGCACTGTGACTTCTGTCTCCCACTCTTGGAAATGCTTGAGAACTTTCCTTTAAGATATTAGTTTCATGGAATAATATTAGACTCATATTACTAATGAAACTTTAAAGCAGATACATCCAGAAACCTAGAAATACCTTCATAAATCATTCCTTTCAAAGACAAAAAAACCCAAAAATATGTTAACGTCTGTTGGGATTTGAGGAATTCATACTGACTACAGAAAAATGAATGATATTAAGATTAAACTGTGAATTTTTCTGTATTTTATCCCTGTTATATGAAAAGTATTCTGTCATTAAATATAGTCTAAAATATTAGTTTGGATATGCTTGATATTTTAATTTGACTTACTTAAAAATAAAATGTTTATTTACAGTTATTTAAAACACATTTATATTAAAAGTCAAAGCTAAGTTATTGCTAAGTAGTGGCTATCCTGAGCAATTTACACATGTGTGTTCTATTATTTATCTTATTCAGACAAGTAATAAAGTAAAAGTACATTATTGTCCAGATGCCAATAATGCATTAAAGCAAATCAATATTTAAACACAACATTTTAAAAACATTTCCACACCTCCACAGACAGCAATTAAATTATGTGACTTAAATCTAAAACACTGTATCTGATCATAGGGATGTTTGTTGACATAAAGCAGGATTTATTTCTCATAATGTAATATTCAGGGTTTAAATTTACATGGAAATTAAACATTCGGGATATGAATAAATGTATATACATCTGAGATTATTAGGCTATTGTACTAAGCAAATTAAAAAACCTCAATTTTTTGACTTTTAGAAGCTTATGGCCCAAGAAACTTGTGCTATTTACTCTTTGGAAAATAAGTTCTAAACTGGGTCCCCCCCACCTTTTCTGTAATTAAATGTTGCACTATATGACACATTTTGGACTGAAATTCTCACAGTAATTTTAATAAATTGCTTTGTAAATGATACATTTTAATTTTATGCCCAAAATTTCAATTTACAAGTCTAATAATTATGTGACAGTTGAATTTGATTGTTAGAGACTTTTTGAGGAACTCTGAGAAATAAGTTCAACTAAATTATTTTCACTCGATGCAAAGTGAAATGTGCTATAGATTCAGCTGTGCTCCGTTCAGAATTTGGCCTGTGAAAAGGAAGCTCTGGCTAAAGTGCTCAGCAAACACTAGTAAAATGAAGTGATCTTTGTTTACATATTTGCAGTGTGGGATAAAACATGTGCATGTTGGATTGAAGGCACCACTATCAGGTCAGGTGTTTAGGTATCAGAGTAAATCAAACTCAAAGCAAATTTTTTATTTCTAAAATGCCACAGGACTTAGAACCTCAGCAGAAAAATAAGCGTACGTCTATGCGGCATATTTCAGGAACTGAAACCATTTGCTATTTTCTGGTTTCTAGTAATTTAATACAGGAATTAAAGAGTTACAGCTATTGGAAAAATTGAGAAGTGAGACAGGGTCTTTTTTGAGACAAGGTCTCGCCTTTGTGGTTCAGCTGGCCTTGAGCTCAGCCTCAGCCAAAAATTCTGGTATCTGTGATCTCAACTTGAAGCCTGAAAATAGGTGAATTGTGTGAGGTGAGGCTGAGGTTCTTGGGAATTTTAGTCTGTGGCAGCAAACTGAGGGATCTTAAAGATGTACCCCAAACTGAACATGAATCTAATATCTGCTAACAGCTGCATTCTGACCAAAAGGGCCTCTTCTTATTTCCATCCACATTTTATTTGAGGGCTTCTGTTTGCAGAGAACTAATCTGTGACCAGACAGATAAGGTACCCTGAGAAATTTATTCATAGCTACTTCTGGTGAACATGGAGCGGAGAGTTGGTGAAACTGAGCTGGTCACAGACAGTTCATCACAGAGAGGGATATTCTTCTAACTGGGCTCACAGTCCATGTTGCTGTCCTTGCTCCTCAGTTGTACAAAGGTCATAAAATAGTATCAAAGGTAAATAACATTCTGACTTTTGGAAGACGTAAGTCTCTTAAATCAAAAAGTTTAGTGGACAGATTTTTCCAATAAGTGTAAAAAGACAGATCCAAATTTGTCCTATTCAGTAGCTATTGAAATTACAGACCTGGAATTCATGCATAGCATGTGTTCTCTCCCCTTCACATACTTCAAAATCACAGACGAGCATGAGTATCGACTGGATTCTTAACTAATTACATATATGGAATCAACTAGAACTAATGTTTAGTGGGGAGAAGGTAAAGCACAGGCTACAGTAGTCATAAAAGGTTAACGTTGCTTTGATATATATTTTTTAGTCAAGATGTTAAATTCACTCAGAAATTTAAATTACATTCAAGGCTGAATACCTTTACTAGTGGGAGGGTTATATGTGTTCAGAGGCATTGATATGGAGGGCTACGTGGCATAGATCCTCTGATTATTTAGGGCCAGTTGTACCGGAAAAGGTGAACTCCCTCCCGCCTCGGATGATCACAGGGTCCTCTGAGGTTTTGGTTGGCTGGACAGAGAATGGGGACTAGGTTATCAGCCATAGCCCTGTTGGCTAAGATAATACTCATTGCATTGTGAAATGAGGTCTTGTGACACAGTGTCAAGAGAAACTCATATTTCTGAGGACTCAAGAGATCCTGCCTGCTGCAGCCTGTGTCACACGACAGGTTCTTCTCTGTTTTATCATTGTATTCTGCACATAACAGGAAAAGGGGGAGTTTTTTCTTAGATTATTTTCTACTATTTTGAGGTGGAAAGAGATGGTACTTCTGCTTCTTTCTTTGCACTGCTGAGCTCAGACTCAATTAAGAAAGATGGCTGCATGAGTTAGAAAGAGGGAAAGAAAACCACTGGATGTATTGTTGACATTGTTTTGAAGAAGAAAATTTGAGCTGAAGAAAATATTTGGTTTCCCTAAGTAACTGCTCCACATCTTGAAATTTTTGGACCATCCAGAAAAGAGTTTGGCTCTAGGGAACAGGCACGTGCCTTACTCATCCTGTGAGGGTTTGATTTCCAGGAGAAAACAAGTTTCTAGTGCGAGTTATTTATTTGGGGTGGAGGGAAAACAGGAAAGAGAAGAGAGACAGGAATGTGGTAAGAAACCAACCCCCAGTGGAAGACTGTGTCTTAACCCACGTGGAAAATCTAGGAAAGGTGGTAACACACATGCTTCATTATTACCCCTCCCAACAGGCCTGACAGCTGGAGTATTTAGTGGTGGGGAAAGTCACCTAGGAAGTATTAACT
>PVIR01039650.1:0-13780 GCA_004026965.1 Petromus typicus
AAAAAAGTTAGAGTTTTAAAGTGTGCCTAGAAAATAAGAAAAAAAAATCTTGTCACATGTCCAGTGGTGTTTGGCTACATAAATCAGTGATTTTGCCCAGGGATCATTTTGTTCTCACTCAAACCAGGTCCTACTCACCACAGTTTAACTGTGCTTCATTTTTGTAAGTTATTAACTTTCCCATTAAAGTGATCAGTTTAGACCTGAAATCCTCAATTGTGTAAGATGTAGCATATCTCTGAAACTGTGCACTAGATATTTGAAGAGAACTTCATTAAACTAGGCAAGTTGATCCACTCCTATTGTGAGATGACAAAATAGGAGAGAAGGAAAATAAGAGTACCAAGCTTTGCTATCCTGTGAGCCAGTTCACATTAATTTCTTTGATAGACAAACTTTTTTTTCAGCTTCAAAATATTACCAACTCGCATATTTACAGATAAGTGCAACAAACATAGTTATTGCTTGTTGACCATGAGTGTATTTCATTTGAGAAACACACTAGAATTAAAGTATTATCCACAGAAGAGGAACAAGGGAAGATAAGGTTGAAGGGCCTGAGAAATATAGGATCACCTTTTACTCAAAATGTACATTCCCCTGGGAAATGGGGGACAGCAACTCATTTCATGCTGGACCCAAGAGGAAAGATAGGCCTGTGTCTGTTGGTCACTCACTTTCCCAAAAGAAAAATACCAACTTAAATTTATGAGTATATCGATGTCTGTATCTTCATAGTTATATATCGTCTTTTCGTGTAAAATAGTTTCATTTGCTATAATTTAAGTCAGTTGAACTCACACTGGATCGATTTTGCCCCATGGTTAATAGCAACGGATTCCAGATGAATGGAAATAAAATATGCTCTGTCTTTTCTGTTTTTGTGTGCCAGGGATAGAACTCAGGACTTTGTGCATGCCCTACCTTGCCACTCTATTTTTATAATTGATTTCATTAGCACATTTTATATATACCTCATGATCACACTTGAAATTGAAGATTTTTACCAGTATATGAGATAAATTAAATCTCATTTCTTCCCATTACTCTGCCTACTCTACAATCTCCCCACTCCTTATATACATAAGCTTTGCTTCCTTTTTTTGCATCAGCTTTTTCTTTCACTTCATTACTTATCCCTAATCCCCTTTTCCATTTAAATATTTTCTATTTCACAATATCTATCATATATTTTAAAACTCATTTACATTTCAGTTTCTCATACTAGAGAAAAGATATGGTATTTACACATCTGTGACCTATTTATTTCACTTATGAATATGTCCTGAAGGTACATCCATTTGAGTGTAAATTACTCAAAATTATTGTTCTATATGGTAGAGTAATACTCTATTTTATAAAAAACAAAACAAAACATCTTTATGCATGCTCCAGTTGATGGACATCTGGATTGTTTCCTAGATTTGGCTATCACAAACTTAGATACTGTAAACATGGGGCATATAGGTCATTGTGATATGTGTTTTTTCATTCTTTTATGTAAATATCCAGTAGTGGAAACATAGGGTCAAATGGGACCTCTAATCCTTATTTTTTGGGGAATCACCACAACTATCTCCACAGTGGTTTTACTGGTCTACATTCCTACAAACAGTAGAGATGTGTTCTTTTCTCTCTGAATTCCCACCAGAGTTTGATATTGGTTGATTTTATGATAGCATTCAATCATTATGTAGTGAGATAAAATCTCAGTGTTATTTTCATCTGTATCTCTTGAATGATCAGTGATGTTGAACATTTCTTCATGTGCTTCTTAGCTGCTTTTACTTCTTCCTCTGAAAAATATCTGTTCATTTCAGATGCCCATTTATGAACTGGGTCTTTAAATTTGGATGGGCTGAGTTTTTGTAAGCTTAAGGACATACTCATAGGTGAAATAAATAGATCAAAGATGTGTAAATATCATATTTTTTATCTACTATGAGAAAATGAAGATGTAAATGTGTTCTAGAACGTACAGTAGATATTGTGAAATAGAAAATATTCAAAAGGAAATAAGGTGCAGGGGTAAGTAATGGAGGGAAAATAATGTGATGGTAATAAAAATCTTATGTATATTGGGGGTGGGGGTTGTAGGATGGGTAAGAGAATGGGAAAAATGAAAATTATCTTGTCATATACTGGTACAAATCCTCATTGTTGTGTGCAATTGCTTGTGTATGTATAATGTACCAATAAAGATTTTAATTTTTTTAATTGAAATCTTTATTGGTACATTACATACACACATCATGATTGCATTCCACAATGAGAATTTGTACCAGTATCTGGCATAACTTAATTCTCATTTTTTTCCCATAGCCCTACCCACCCTACCACCTCTGGCCTTTATATACATAAACTTTGTTTCCTTTCTTTTTTGTTATAATCTCATTATTTTTCCCCCTTCACCCCATTTCACTTTGAGTATTTTCTATTTTATGATATATACCATACATTCTAGAACTCATTTACATCTATGTTTTCTCATACCAGAGAAAATATGCAATATTTACACACCTGAGAGTTGAACTCAAACTGGACAACTCTCTCTTCCCTATCTTCATATGGGGTATTTACAGGTACAAATAGAGCATGTTTTCACATTTTGACATTTTTGTTTAGGCACCCTACTGTGCTTTGCCAGTTAATGCTTAAAATCATCAAATTATTTTATTATGCTTTTCAGAAGTATGAATTTTGTTCCCAATAAGAAAGAACATTATTTGGAAAGACATGCTATTTCATTATATTTATCTTTTTTTTTTTTTTTTTTTTTTAGGTTTTTGGAGACAGGGTCTCGCTTTCTGGTTCAGGCTGGCCCTGAGCTCAGCCTCAAACTCACATCACAATCCTCCTGCCTCTGCCTCCCGAGTGCTGGGATTACAGGCGTGAGCCACCACGCCCGGCACTGTGGTATGTGGTACTGGTTGCTGCTGGGCACCCAGCATTGTTATGTGGTTACCAGGGAATCGAACCCGGGTCCTTGTGCTTGCGAGACAGGCGCCAGAACCACTGAGCTAACTCCCCAGCCCTCATTATATTTATCTTGATCCACCTGCTTATTAGCATCTGGATTTTGACACTACATGTTATGTAGATACTAGTACATTGATCAGTTGAGTTTAGAAGACTCACTTGAATCAATATTGATACTATGTCATACACTCTTCACCTGCTTGCCTTTCAACACAATGTCCGTCTGCATTGATACCCTATATCTATTATCCCTTGATTAGATCCTCACTAAATAAACCAAGTCCTCAGTACTATTGACTAGTAATCTAAATTGTTACGTTTTTTTTACTTGTGTTCACTTGTGTTGGATGTTTAATTTCAGTGGCATTCCTTCTATAAATTACACTTTAACAAAATAAAATGCTAAACAACAAGTTTTTGCTTTATACATTGTATCTTTTCTGAATGCTTTATCACTTGTCCTCTAAGATTTTAAATCTCTTGTCTTATTAATATAAATAATTCTGTTATGGCCTACACCAAAATATCCCTTCAAATTAATGTATATGGGAGTTGAAATTAGACCATGAGCCATTACATTGGTGCATTGATGAGTTGGGCAGCTAACTGTGGTATGAGAAGGTTGTGGGGCATGAACTGAGCTAGTCCTCTGAGGTGGCCTGGTATGGTGTATGTATATCTTTCAGTGTAAGACAGTTTTTTTAAAATTTTGATATTCATCATAGATCTTGAAAACCTCTTCTTTACTGAAATACTGGTTTCCTTAATTAATTTATGTTTCTTATTAGTAAAATGTTATTTCATTAAAATTAGAAAGAATGGTTGGTATTTGTCTCAGAAAAATAATAGTATGTTTATAATCCTTCTAAAAGAGGCTTATCTTCCTGTTAAATTTCAGAAACAGAGAGAATATAAGTTGTGCTACATGGAAAAAGATCTTGGAAGATGCTGAAGGTAGGATGGGCGACCCATTAGGGCAGGGCTAATTATGAAGAGACCAACCTGTGTTTTTTGGGTGTTTTTCTGATGTTGGGGTCAGGCTGGGGGTTGGCCTTTTGATGTTGCTGGTGGTCTTGGATGTTTCAAAATTGTTGGTTAGGCCAGAAAGAAGGTTTCAGGTAGACAGAAGTGAAACAATGCAGCACTAAAATTCTTTATCCCCAATGTCTCGTTATTTTCTTCACAATGAGATCCTTAGCATACTGCTCATTTCATGCAGCTAGTACTCATGTTTGGTAAAATGTTTCTTTTTGTTTCCAAAAATTGTATAATGGGCATTGACTAGTGGCAAATCTGAAAGCTTTTCTCCAGTAGATGATTCATCATGGAATAAAATTAAGTGCAGAGAAAGGGAGAAATTTGGTCCTAGGAAGGTAATGACATTTGACTCTTACTAAAGAAAAGGAATTCACATTGTGGAGGTTGGGAATAAGAAAAATGGATAGTAGAAGAGCAAATCTTGATTCAGAGCATTCATCAGTAGAGAGAAAGGGTAAAATGAAATATGGAAACTTGCTTGATCTTCTTTTGGAGTAAGAGCAGAACCGCTTACAGTAATCAAGTCTCTGGGATGTCACACTGACTCTATAAGGAAAAGCCATGAAAACTCTTCTTGCATTTGAAGACAAAGATGTCAAAAAATTGCTCACATGTCTGTTTCGATTAAGGTTGGTCACATTAGGCTTCTTATTTTGTTGGATATGACAGCTTTAGTTTTGTTTTGCCAAATTAAGTTTTAAGATAGATGTAGAGTTGTGTGAGAATCATAGAGGACAGCATCATAGTTTGGGTTCGAAATTGCACTGGTGACTGGAAAATTTCAAGGATACTAATTTGGTAATCTCAATACAGATAATAAATATAGATAATATAGATACTAAAGTAGTAGTCTATTGCAGATAAAGATAAATAATATTCTCTTTTCTTTTCATTTAGGACAGCATTCCTCTCTCCTTTGTTATCATAGTCGTTTTGTACTTAATTGCTCTCAAAGAGCTTATTTTGCTGGGCCGATAATTATCTTCTAATTAAGTGATACATACAAATATCCAATGCTGGGAATTAGTTTTCTGAAGAAGAAATAGAAAAATTAAGCATTTATAGTTCTGCAAAATGTTTTGTTTCTATTGCTTCTAGTTATTATGCACCTCATCAATATGAAAAATGGGTTAAGTGAATGCTTTGTACCTCAGGCTTTTTAACAAATCATGTTATTAAATTTAAAAGTAAATTCCATTCTCTATTTTTCCAAATACATACAGTACAAATTAGTACTGTATCAGAAGATATTGTTTATTCTTATGTTTTTTCCATTGACTACTTTTAGTCCATGTGTGTCAGTGACTACATGTCCAATGTAGAGTAGACACACAATAATATAATAGTCTATTCCCGGATTTTCTCTTACATGTGGAGTATTTGAAGTAAGGAATTAATAGTCATCTCTCTTATAGTAATTACTTTAAAATTTTAAACATGTGCCATGATTTTTTTTTTTTTTTTAAGGTTTTTTGAGACAGGGTCTCGCTTTGTGGTTCAGGCTGGCCCTGAGCGCAGCCTCAAACTCACATCACAGCAATCCTCCTGCCTCTGCCTCCCGAGTGCTGGGATTACAGGCGTGAGCCACCACACCCGGCACTGGTATGTGGTATTGGTTGGTGCTGGGGTGAGTCTCCACACCCAGTATTGTTATGTGGTTACCGGGGATTGAACCTGGGTCCTTGCGCTTGCAAGACAGGCGCAGGAACCACTGAGCTATATCCCCGGCCCACATGCCATGATTTTTGATCGGTCTTTGAATATTATTCTTTTGATCTCAGTAACTCTAATGATAGTGGTGTTGTGATCTGTTTAGTAGACAAACTACAGGCTAGAAATATTTATTTGGTAATTTTGAAAATCCATTTAAGACCCATGACCACCAAGTGATCGAGTTTTATTTCAACCCAATAATCCTGCTCATGGACACAGAACTCATCCTGCAGCAATGTGTGATTCTTTCATTTCAATGACCTAAGACTTTTTTTGCTAATCATTAAACCCATAAAAATAAACATAACTGATATTCAATAAAGAAAACAAAATGTTTTAGCTTTGGGAGAGAAAACTATTTGTGTTTATTTTGGGGTTTAGATTTATTTACTCTGTTTTTTAGCAATGATTAAAAATGAATAAAATCTTACTCCATTTGACCTGAAAAGTGAATAAACAGGCTCGGAATATTCTATCAGACAGTGGTGGAAAGATTGACAATATCCCACAGCGGATTTACAAAAGCCTATGAGTTATTTTTATTATCCATGTAATTAAATATATTAAATTGTAAAGTCTTACTTAGAATATGAAACCTTCTTTAAAAATTCTGGTATTTAAGCAAGCATTTGAGAGGAGTTTGATACTCTGATTATATTGACCTTTGAAGACGTACTAAGCTTGCAAGTGTAGAGCAGGAAATAATGAATGAAAAAGATTAGAAAGTCCTTATAATATAATCAGAAAGTTCGTACGAAGATGACAAAGATTTTAATCATGTTTCATTGATGTATTTACCTTTTCTTCTTTGTGCATGCTCAGCTCATGCCTTTTGGATTAATATCTCCGTCATTCACCTTAAAATAGAAGAGCATGTCTTGAAATAAAGCTCTTGGCATCCTGATCACTTAGTAAGGTATCTTCTGTAAACAAAATAATTTCACTTTTGACTTCATCTGTCAATCTCTTATGAAGAGAGATAACATGATTTCCTTTTCCCAGGTGCAATACCTTTTGATAATTAACTGGAAATAAATGGGTGGGATGTTGAGCAGGAGTTTTAGAGATGGGGTTACTGTGATTTCACTGTGGGCAGCAATCTCGGGACTTCTCGTGGTTCTTTTCTTCTGCCTCTAAGCAGTGAGTCTGAGGTGATGAGTTTTAACAGCTGTGACATAAATCCACAGGAATTAACTATTGTAAACAGGGCTGAGGTTTTGTCAATCATATAGATTTCCAAATTATATTCCAAGGTTATTCTTATAATTTCAGTCTTGCTTATGTTTCATTAAATTATCTTTCAGTTAAATCAGTTTGTAAAATTACAATGTAGTGATTTAGAAATTGAATATAAATGTTACCTGTTATAATTCTGATTCACCAAACAAGTCATTAAAGACATTGGACATAAATCTTTGGCACTAAATAATATTACATACTATTTTCTGTTTTAGCATACAATTCATCAGTTAACCTTTATAATGCTCTTATGTTTCAAAAAAGGAGATAGGTTCAGATCGTAGTCTCCATACAGCCTAAAGGTAATATCTCTGCTACTTGTTTCTCCCCATAAATTGAGCAGGGAGGCCTGTATGAGCTCAAGGTGCCCATCAGCATGCTGCCAGTAGCCATCATCTATTTCTTCTCTCATTTATTTTCTCTTTTTAGTCTTTTGATCATAGCATTAATTTTTAAATGCTTCACCAAGATGGTGTAGATGATGGAGTACAGGAATTTGGAAGTAAATAGAAAAGTATTTTCCACTCATGATGAACCTTTCATTCATTTCTCTTTTTAAGCTTTCATCAGACATTTGTTTCTTTTCTTTGGCCAACAACTAAAATTTGTCTTGTAATCTAGTCATGTATGAAATTGTTACATGTGCTTTTTGTATTGTGAATTTTTTAGAGAATTTTACTTGAATTGCCTCATACTATATTATAGATAACTTTGCATACATTAGATATGCATTAGCAAACATTGAGTGAAGAGTATTATTCATACTATTTGATATCATATTGATCTTAATTAAAAACTGTGGGATTTTGATGAAGCCACATATTTAAAATATTTTGATTAATAACTAAAATATCCATTAAAATGCATTTTATTCAGTTGTCTGGATAAATGCAACAGAGTATTTTTAATATGGTCAAACTAATATTTTGTATGAAATATAAGCCTGAAATAATTAAACTTTAGTCATTAATTTCAAGTTGAATATATTAAAATATGTCAAATACATTTTGAAATAATCATGCTAATGATCACATTTATTTTATATTTTATTATATTATATTTCATATTATTTTATATTTCATTATGAAACATTCATGGAATCTTATATAGTCAGTATCTGTTAGCTATTTCTCTTTCAGACTTTTGCTTGGACTGATACCCATTCAAACATTTTTTTATTAGAAAAAGATTACTTTGAAGAAAGAATTATTCTTTATTTTGTTAAGTGGCTATGTGATTTGGGACAATTGGTTCACTCCTTGGAACACATGTTTGTATCATGGATGGGTTGTAGAGTGATATCTGTAGTTGCTAAAGTGGAGACCCTGGTGAGAAATGAAAAATTACCCCTGATATTAGCTCTAGTCTTCGCAAAAATATGATAGCATACAGATTAAGGTAAGATGTAAGAAAGAAATTTTGCATTTGGCAGAGTGACATTCTAAATTTTAAATAGCAGTGATACAATTATTAAGATGGTTAGCTCTTAAACATGAGAAGAAATTGTCCTTTGAACTTAGAAGGAAAGATCAAACATAACACTGAATGAAAATAAATTTTGGCACGTTAAGATCCTTTTAACATAAATTTCACCATGATCTTTTATGGGAAGAATGCAATCTCTCTTGGCGATTTTTGGCAATAAGTGTATTATGACCAATTGAAAAGACATTCTCTGGCTCAAATTTCTGTAACGAGAATGTTGGAAAACCAATATCCACATCAGTTTCTATTATAAAACTTTTATAATTATTAGAAATAGACTAACCTATAATCTTTCAACAAGTGCTGATATAATAATTCTATGTCCATATAGAAAAAGTAAACATGAATTTATACAAAAATAATTTAAAAATCAAACAACCATGGTCCTAAATGTGAATTTATAAATAAAAGCTTCTAGAAAAAATCATCTTGATAAAGATTCCTTAAACGTGATATGAAAAGTATGATCCAAAACAATGACAAATTGATGAACTTGACCTCATTAATACTAGAAATTTCCTTCTGTTTAGGCAATAAAGATAGAAATCACAGAATAGGACAAAACATTTTAAAGTTATAAATTTCATAAAAGACTGTGGGCAACTTATATAAAGGAATCTCAGATTACAGTAGAGTGCTGTAAACTATAAGCTCAACTGTAAGCTTGAAAGAATTTCACACAGGCTATAGTGTTGAATCTCAAAATAGTTTAAGAGAACAGTGCTAGGGGAAAAAGACCACCCACTGGATGCTTCAATTTACATAAAATTCTATGAAATGCATGTCAAATGTGGCAACAGAAAACAGACTGTGTTTGCCTAAGGATGAATGAAGTGAAATGTAGGAGGTAGAAAAGGGTATGAGGAAATACTTAAGATTCATGAAGGTGCCCTTTATGTAGAATGTAGATTGTGGTGATATTTCCATGAATGTACACAACTGCTAAGATTCAACAATAACATAATCACAGTCATAATAGCCATCACTTTGTTTAAAATAAGCAGTAGACCTAAGTGCATGTTTCTAAAAAAACACATAAAAATGGTCAACTAATATAGGAGCAAATGTTTTACATCTTCATCATCAGAGACATAAAGAGACAAGAAGTGAGCTATAAGCAGCAGTGTGACTGGAAACGTAACTGAAGATCAAGCTCATCGCTGCAGAAGAAAACATCTGAGCCTGAAATCCTTCATATGGGCCTGTAAACCTGAGGATTCTGAAACAGGCCCAAATTCTTGCATTTACTCACCCCAAAGTGAAAGAATAACACACCTATCAAATAGTATATCCTATGGGCCGGGGATTAAGCTCAGTGGTTCCATCACCTGTCTTGCAAGAGCAAGGGCCTAGGTTCGATTCCTGGTAACCATGTACCATACTGGGTGTGGACACTCACGCCCAGCAGCAACTAGTACCACGTTCCACAGTGCTGGGCGTGGTGGCTCACACCTGTAATCCCAGCACTTGGGAGGCAGAGGCATAAGGATTGCTGTGATGTGAGTTTCAGGCTGAGCTCAGGGCCAGCCTGAACTGCAAAGTGAGACCCTTTCTCAAAAAAACAAACAAACAAACAAACAAACAAACAAACAAAAAATATATATATATATATGTATATACAAGCTTGATCTTCAGTTACATTTCCAGTCACACTGCTACTTATAGCTCACTTCTTGTCTCTTTATGTCTCTGATGATGAAGATGTAAAACATTTGCTCATATATATATATATATATATATATATGTATATACATATATATATGTATATATATCTCCTACGAAGGAATCTTGTTTTTCCCAAGGTTGTGACAAAGGCAAGTATTAATAATACTCCTTACAGAGGATGTGTAGCCATTAGCTTCCTCAGTGAAGGTCCAGGGTTCGAATATACACTAACTGTTTAGTCAGGAAAGCCTTAGGCCAAGATATCTACTTAGAAAGGTATTAGGATGGAGCCACAGTCTGAACTATGGTAGAGACTAGCACAAGCCCTGTCTGCTTGAAAGCATATTCCATTAGGTCTCTCCAGTTTTCTGTATGGTCCTGTAAAATATGCACCCCTAATTTGGAAAATAGTCTCCAAACAGGAGGAAATAAAGTCTCATAATTGAGCAAAATCAGAGCAAGATGCAATCTGTCATACTGAAGTTAATAGAGTAATAATTCTTTATGAATTATTAAAGAATTATTTTACAAATCTATAAAGCACAAAACAGTGAATAAACAGGTTTGCTACAAACTATCTAAAAGGACTGCGAGGTTTATCAAAATACATATTGTATATATTAAATTTACAACTATTGGTTTACAAAGAAATCAGTGAAATCATCCACTAGCATATGCAACACACAAGAAGAAACAACAAATTCAAAGATGAAACTAGAAATGTGTCTCATAAATAAAGGAAAAGAAGCAGTAGAGAAAACAACAGTAGAAGTAGTTAAGAGACATAAAGGTTATTATTAAAGCACTGCATTTTTCTAATTAATATTTTTGAGAAATAATGAGATTATAACAAAAAAGCAAGGAAACAAAGTTTATGTATATAGGGGATGGGGGTGGTAGGGTGGGTAGGACTATGGGAAAAATGAGAATTACGTTGTGTCATATACTCATACAAATTCTCATTGTGGAATGCAATCATGATGTGTATATGTAATGTACCAATAAAGATTTCAATTAAAAATATTTTGGAAAAAAAGAAGGACCAGGAGAAAAAAAATATATTCACAGTTTAACTACTGAAAATATGACACAAGTAGTGATATAGAAAAGGATAAAAAGCACTCTGTATACCAAGCAGGAAAATGTAAAATAAATCCATATGCAGCCAGTTGGTAGAAATTTAGAAACGTCAGCCTTTAATGCTTTCTGCCTTCCCACTCTCTCTCTCTCTTATCTCTCCATCCTCTGTACTTGCAGGAAGGTACTTGTCTCCATTTTTTTCTATTGAATTCATTCATTTTGTTCTTTACTTTTGCTCTTGTTGCTCATAGAAAAGAATGTAATACTTTAACATTGCGACCTGTTTAGGAATTGGTATTGGAATGTGTTATGTAAATGTACAAACTCTGCACTCGGAGCATAAGCATTATGTACTACAAACGTGTATCAGAAAAACAAAGTAAACCAATAAAAAATAATCAAGTGATAGGTAGAGGGAGAAAGGAGGAAGGAAGATGAGAGTGAGAGGAAATAAAATGTGTTAGGTATATGTGCCATCTTCCCAAAAGAAATATAAATATTACATACTACAAACATAGTAATAACATAATTAAAAAGCAAAAAAAAACCTGTCAAAATACAAAATAGAACAAATAATAACGAGAAATAGTGTTATAGACATTCATATGTATATCTCTATATGCAGCATTCCAAATTCAAGTGACAATTGATCTTTCAAAAGCAAAAGCCAAGATTATAATATTCAGTTTGTAATTTCTAGAGAAAAGTATTACAAACCAATTGAGATTTATGACCTGATAGTCTGTATTTTGGCATCCAACACTAATTATAATCATTTTCTGGTCATCAGCTAAGAATTCTGATAGAGGTGTTTTTAGTAAAAAGCTTCTAAGAGATGTAGTTCATTACGAAAGAAAAGATCCTATAAATAGAAAACAAATTGGCAACTGTATTAATAAATGTATATAAACGTTGTCTATGTGCGTTAATAATTAAGATGTCCACAAGGGTCCGGAAGGAGTCAATAAGTGCGCGGTGGCTGCGGTGTCTTAACAGAAGGGATGTGCCATCCAGGAGTCATGTCCTCATCCTTCAGGAATAACAGAGTGCCTCAGTTCACTTCGACTGGTTTTACTTTTATGTAACCTTAGAACAGACCATCTGGATTTGGAAAACTAGATTTGTGTATGGTTGATGCTGAGTAAGTCATGTAAACTTCCTGTACCTTAGATTTATTATTATTATTATTATTATAGGTTTTTTGAGACAGGGTCTCACTTTGTAGTTCAGGCTGGCCCTGAGCTCAGCCTCCAACTCACATCATAGCAATCCTCCTGCCTCTGCCTCCCGAGTGCTGGGATTACAGGCGTGAGCCACCACGCCCGGCACTGTGGTATATGGTACTGGTTGCTGCTGGGTGTGGGTCTCCACGCCCAGTATTGTATGTGATTACCGGGGAATTGAACCCAGGTCCTTGCGCTTGCAAGACAGGCGCCGGAACCACCGAGCCAAATTCCCGGCCCAGATTTATTATTTGTAAATCAGGAAAAATAACAGAACTTATCTGATGATTTTTAGAAGCATTGAATGAATTAATGTATTTTAGATTTTAGATAGTGTCTGGTATATAGGTCCATGAAAGGAGGCCTGTTATGATTGTTGTAGTTGTTGTATATTTATAGATAAAATTTAGAGAGAATAACGTCTCTAGTAATTTCTATGGGACATTGAAACAGCATCTGAAAATAGAGACTGAAAAGTGAATAAATAAAATTATTCGGCAGTTAGATTCATAGATTTCAGTAATATCAAATAATTCAAGATTAATAAAATGTTGGCATATAATGTTGACAATAGATAAAAATCATCCAGACCAAGGAGTACTTGTTTTATTAATCCAAGGATGACTTAGTATTATTAATATAATTTATCTATTGATATAGATTAGAAGAGGAAATGGAAAATATTTATCTTGATTATAAAAATTAATTTAAACTAGTTCAACACTCATGCATGTAAATAGATATCAAAAATTTTAAAAAGCAGAAAATCTCTTAATCAAATGAAAGATTTGAACAAAAAATATTAAGCAAACCATCACAGAAGAATATTTAAAAGGAAACTCTTTAATGTCAGGACCAAAATAAAAGCACCCAGGATGACTGATTCTACTCTGTCAGTACAAAACAAAGCAATGTAAAAACAAAACAAAAACACATACAAGTAAGTTTTCAAAAGAGCTAGTGTTACCACCATGATTTTCCATATGATCACTGTACAAATGTGAGTGGCAGTATTTCAGTGTACCATACTGAAATAGCTCTGATTTTAAGATGAAATAGAATAGGGTAAAACCACTATCATGCACAGATAAGTGACTGTCTATATAACAGGCTGAGCTATTTACACAAACTATTAGTAGTAATAACAGACATTAGTCAAATCAATATCTAAAATGAGTACTACTAGTACAAGCAACAATCATAGGAATAAAATAAAATTATAATAATAATGAAACACCTCATTACTCAAAATTACATACTTTTTCACAACATTTTTTACTAGAAGATCTAAAATCACCTGAGAGGAAAAATCTACAAAAGTTAACTGAGAAATATTCACTAAAAGAAAAGATAGACAT